>BQNB010015498.1:0-25000 GCA_026074375.1 Tanacetum coccineum
TTGACTTAGACTATCTTACAGACTCTATGAACTATATACCTGTTTCTTTGCAAAATTAAGCTAACCCTGCAGGTTCAAAAGAGGTCATTGATATTGATGTGCAGACTGAGGAGGCTGCAAACCTGATGGTGGTTTCTTCTACATCTCTAACTGAAGCAACTAGAAAAGCAGCTGTTTCTGAAAAGATTGCTACAAAGAATTGTACATCGCTAGGAAGACTGGTCGTTATTCCCCTTTCGGTCTAGTCTGCTGATGACATTATGACCTTTAGAAAAGAGCTGGATGCTCTTGCTTTAAAGCACTTAGGACCAGTACCTGCAACAGCACCTACCAGTACTAATCCTGTTAATACTGGTAGTGATAATCTTAATATTGGCTTTGAGGAAGTTACTCCTGGCAATATTGAAGCTATCTCTCCAAGTGTTGATCATGAAGAAGAGGTCTTCTCTGATGCAGATGATGATGAGATGCCTGAAATAAGGATTTATGATAAATCAAGTGAAGGTATCTTTGAACAGGCTTCTTATGATGATGATGGGATTATCACTGATTTCAACAATCTACCAGATGAGGTAGATGTCACTACAAACCACACTCTGAGGATTCACAATGCTCATCCTTAAAGTCAAATCCTTAGAGATCCTAATACACCTGTTCAGGTGAGCTACATACAAGCACACCAAAGAAGCAATCATAAAGATCAACAACATTGTCTTTTTGCTTGCTTTTTATCTCAATTTGAACTAAGGAAAGTCTCAGAAGCCCTTGAAGATGGAAGTTGGGTTGAAGCTATGCAAGAAGACTTCTCATCTCAATGCTGTCAAGAGGATCTTCAAGTACCTCAAGGGCAAACCAAACTTGGGATTATGGTATCCTAGAAATTCACCCCTTGATTTGGAAGCATTCTCTGATAGTGACTATGGTGGTTCAAATCTTGACCGGAAATCCACAACAGGTGGTTGTCAATTTCTTGGTCAAAGACTTATCTCCTGGCAATGCAATAAACAGACTATTGTAGCCACTTCAACAACTGAAGCTGAATATGTAGCTGATGTATTATTTAGTTCTGTATAAAGTATTTTAATCCTGGTAGTTCTGTAAACGTTAGATTTAATTCTGGTAGCTCTAAGTTAAACTTAATTCTGGTAGTATAATTTAGGATTAGTTCTGGTAATATAGTAATTTAATACTGGTAGTTTAGTGTTAAGTCTGCTAGTGTAAAAGTTAAAACTGGTAACCACTTAATACTGGTAGTTGAGTATTAAGACTGGTAGTTATCCTAGGTTAATTCTGTTTAGTATAAGTTAAATTAGAATTGTCTTTCTTGTTTAGACTAACTTTGCAGGTACTACTTGGAGTCGAAAAGGGTGATGCAAGATCAACTTGGACATGGAAAAGAAAATGCCAGTTGTCACTTGCCAATTGGATGCAATTTGGTTGTAAGTAATGATGTTGTGGTCAACTTGCTGAAAATATAATTAAAACTGGTTGACTATTTTAAGTCTGGTAGTGCAAGTTTTTAAGTCTGGTGGTTTTCAATTAATACTGATTGAAATAAAATTATTTTATTTTATTCAAACATAACCGTTGAAGATATTTTAGCCGCCTAAAACGCTGATAGAGTACTTATATAGGGATAAAGTAATTTCTCTTTCATCCCTATCACTATTTACCCTATTATCTTTTTCTCAAAAGCAAATCGTTAAAATTACTCTCACTACCAGACCTAATCTGTCAAACGTCCCATCACCAGTATTAATTTTTTTTTAAAAGATTCAAATATTTTCACCAAATCAATCAATGGCGCAACTCAAGTATTGCGATAAGCACAATCAAGTAGGTTTCTTACTCAAACCCACTGAGAGTGCTGGTTACACAGAGATAGTGGATTTCCTCAGAAGGTCAAAATTGAGGTATGCTCTCACTCACAATCCACCTATCTACGATTCTCTTGTCAAGCAGTTTTGGCAGACTGCAACTGCTAGAACACTTGAAGATGGGATTCAACAACTTAATGCAACCATAGATTCTATTGAATATACAATCACTGAAGAGTCTGTTAGGAGGCAACTCCAATTAGCAGATGCTTCAGGGATTAACATGTTGCAAAATGAAGAGATTTTTGTAGGATTGCAAAATATTGGGTATGTAAATGACAGAACTTTTACTTTTTGGAAAAGTCACTTTACACCCCAATGGAGATTCTTAGTCCATCATATTCTTCATTGTTTAAGCTCCAAAAGTGGAGGATGGGATCAGTTTGGTAGCAACATCGCCACTGCTTTGATCTGTCTTTCCACTGGAAGAGACTTTAACTTTTCAAAACTTATCTTTGATGGAATGATCTCAAATTTGAAAAGCAAATCAAAGTTTTTAATGTACCCTCGTTTTCTTCAAATGATTTTAAATGTACAAACTGAAAACAAAAACCTTTTTGTCCCTGTATCATTAACCAAAAAGATTTTTGGAAATATGAAAAGAGGTTTTCAAGGGATACATAGACCATTGTTGCCTGTTATGCTAACCATTGATGCAGGTCAACCTCAACCAAGTGCTGATCCAACACCATCTCAGTCTGTACCAGCTACCTCATCATCTCATGTACAAATAACACAACCACCTCCCACTTTAACTCACTCTGTACAACCACCTCCTCAACCATCAAGTGTACAACCAACAGCTACAACACCTCCAACTCAACCTGTACAAACAACATCATCTCCACCAGTCTCTACCATTCCTGACATTCAACCAACTCTTCCACCATCTCCTCAAATTCCATCACCTTCATATCATGATACAGAAGGTCCATCATTTGAACCTTCTTATCACATGTCTCCACCACCTTCACATGAACCTGAGATTCAAGCATCTAGATCTAGTGAAGAAAGTGAGCAACTTAGGAACCTGATGGATATTGTACCTAGGCTGGAATCAAGAGTAGAATCCTTGGAAAAGGAACTAAGTGAAACTAAGCAGACTCTTGGAACAGAAATCTTGCAGCTGATGGAGAAGGTTAAAAAGCTAGAAAACAAGTTGAGGAAGAAGAGGAAAAGTAAGAAACTAAGATTCACAGGGTCGGATCAAGATGTTCACTCTCAAACAGATCAAGGAGATACATTTGCTTCCTTAAAAAGAGCAAGGTTCAGGGAGGCTCAAGAAGAACAAATAAGTCCTTCCACCTTAGAGGCTGCACAAATCTTAACTAATGTAGCTTCAGAAGGATTTAAGGGATCACAAGCACCTCTTGGTAGCAAGATTTACAGAAGGAAACCTAAATCTAAACCAACTCCTACCAAAATTCTACATTTTGAAGAACCTGATGAGTCTCAAGTTAATACTGGTAGTACACCTTCAGCTCAGGTTAATACTGCTGAAGTTAATACTGCTGAACTCAATGCTGTTAGTACACCTTCAGCTCAAGTTAATACTGCTGAGGTTAATACTGCTGCACTTAATACTGGTGAGACAGAAAGAGTTCAAAGGAGAAAAGGAAAAGATCCAATGACTGAAGAAGACCTTCAAGCTGAAGTTCAAGCATCAAAGAAATCAAAAGAGCTTCAAGAGCTAGCAGATTTAGAGGAAGCTCAAAGATTGCAAGCTACAATGGATGCTGAAACACAAAGACAAATTGATCTTGATGCTCTTCTAGCTAGAAGATTGGTAGAGCAAGAGGAAGAAGCTGCAAAAGAAGCACTTGCAACTGAATTTGACTACATTCAAGCACGATTAAATGCAGATCAGATTCTTGCAGAAAAGATTCAACAAGAAGAAAGGGAGCAATATTCTATTGAGGATAGAGCAAAGTTCTTACATGACACAATTGCTGCCCAAAGGAAGTTTCTTGCAGAACAAAGAAGTGCTGCTATCAGAAACAAGCCACCAACAATATCTCAGCTTAGAAATCAGATGATCACTTATCTGAAACATGTTGCAAATAAGAAGCATGCTGAGTTAAAGTCTAAATCATTTGAGGAGATTCAAGTCTTGTATGAGAGATACAAGAAGCAAGATCAATACTTGTGGCTATTGGATCTGAAGAAGATGAAAGAGCAATCAAAAAGATGAATGAGAAAGCTGCTGATAAAGAGGAAGAAAAGAAGGATGAATCTGTTCATGAGGAAGTTCAAGAGGAAGAAGGAGCAAAGAAAAGGAAGTTAGGCACAAGGAGGAAGTTAAAAGCAAAAAGGAGAAAGCATGCCTCTAGTCTCACAAGAGAAGATGATGATTTGAAGATATGCTTACATATAGCTCCTGATGAAGATAAAGTGATTGATGCAGAGAGTCTTGATCATCAATATCCCATTATTGAATGGCAGTCATTTTTCCTCACGACTAAACCTCAATATGATCAAACCAAACCTGATGAAGATATATATCTGAATAAGGTAACAAGGAGTAATGGACATCAGAGATTCTTTCGCACCTTGATGGGAGTCCTATCAATTTTGGACAGAGAAGACTTGAAAGTTATCTATGAACTAGTCATGGAAGAATATAAAGACAAACTTCCTGAAGGTTTTGACAAGATGCTTTGGGGAGAATCTAAACATTATGTTTTCCATCAATCAAGGTGATACTGCAGATTTTTGGGATACACAGCAAAATTGGAAACTTATCAGTTGGAAATTACACAGTTCCTCAGGGGTACATACTATCATGACAAGTACTGGACTTGTCATTCATATGTTTGTAGAAAACAGATACCCTCTGGCCAAGGAAGTGCTTTCAAACATGTTGGAATTGAAGTTAGAAACTGAAGAAGAAAGCTCTATGGCTTTGGAGCTGATCAAGTTTGTGAAACAACAGTTAGAAGAATTTGAAGATTCTAATGATGATGACTCAGTCACATCTGATCATGAAGAGGCAGAAAGGGTTTGAGTGTTGGCTAACCACCACACAACAAATGGTCTTTGGTTCACCATGTTTAACAGACATAAGAACTAACTAGTCCAAGAGCAAACGGCTGCTTGGTAAAGACCTATCAAATCCGTTCTATGGTTGACAATTTACCAAAAATTGTATGGTATTCTATGCACCATAGTATTTATACTAAAGCATGACTAGCCCTGAGCAAACGGCTACAGGTAAAGGCATATCAAATCCGTTGATGGCTGTAATGGTTTGCCAAAAACCATATGGTATTCAACTCACCAATGTTTCAAGTACTGAGAGTTGAAATGGTTTTCAGTTGACCATGGACATACACCTTTCTGGTGGCCAAAGAACTGACTACTCCAGAGTTAATGGCTAACTGGTAAAGAGACATCAAATCCATTTACATTTTCAATGATTCACCTCTCACAGGAGTTAACACACCTGGAAGTGATGAGAATAGACTGAAACTTTATGATTTGATGTACAAAATTGTCAAGGTTGCTGATACAAGAGTTAAAGACTAGTTGCTGTCAAGATTTGAAGACATAAAGTCATATTATTTTGAAGACAGAAGTTCAAGACAATCCTCTAAAGCCCAAGGTGAAGCTTAAAGTAGTTAAAGCTAAAGATTGTTCTGAAGGAACTTGAAGTTCATGAATGAAGATCAAGTTAGGGGAGGATTGTTAGGAAAATATTGTAAACAGACTTAATACTGTTAGTATTAAAGTTAAGTCTGTTAGTTCAAGTTAGTACTGATAGAGTAATAGTTAGTACTGTTAGTATAGAAGTTAAGTCTGGTAGAGCGAGTTAAGTCTGCCAGCACTAACTTAAGTGTGACAGTATTAAAGTTAATACTGTTTAGTCAGAAAGTTAAGTCTGGTTGTAATATTAGTATTAGTTATCATTTAGCGTTCATCTAGGAAGAGATAAGTATTATCTCTTAACGCGTTTAGGGTTCCTTAAATCTATAAAAGGAACGTAGAATAGCATTGTAAAGATATGAGTTGATTGATCATTCACAATCAAATAGTAATAGTAATAGCAAGTTTAGTATTTTGTTCTTGTGTTCATCTTGGTATAGATATTGATATTCCGCGTCAATATTTGTATTCACTATTATTGTCTCTCATAGTTTCTTTGGATTTATTCAGAGAACTATAAGTCGTTTAAGGCTCATTAAGATCCTGTTGAGAAGGACCTACAAGTGGTATCAGAGCCACCAAGGGGACTTTACACAAGATTGAACATAGATCAAAACCTTTTATTCCACCAAATAATCATGTCTGCACACGATGATTTTTCTCTTCATGATGATGAGGAACTTTCTCTTCATGATGATGCATCTTTGGCTGGATCACTACCAGCATCCAACAAAGGAGATGCTCCTGCTAAACCACCACAAATTATCACCACCAATACACTTTCAAACATCAAACTGCCCGTTCTTCAAAAAGATGATTATGATACGTGGGCAATGGAGATGGAACATTATCTTGAGTATATAGATAATGAGGTCTGGAAAGTGATTCAGAATGGGAACTCAAAGAAGCGAGTCACCAAAGGTAAGGATGGTGTATACAGGGTTCTTCCTCCAACCACACAGGAAGAACAGTTTGCTGATGAGAAAGAAAGGAAAGCGAGAACTCTGTTGCTAATGGCTGTTCCAAAAGATCATCTCAGACGTTTTCATGGCATGGATGATGCCAAAGAGATTTGGGCAGCTATCAAGACAAGGTTTGGTGGTAATGCTAACTCTAAGAAAATGCAAAAAGCTGTTTTGAAACAACAGTTTGAGGCATTTACTATCTCGTCTAAGGAAAGCTTAGAGAAAGGGTATGATAGGTTCCAAAAACTCCTATCACAGTTGGAAGCCCTTGGTGCTGGTGTGTCAGATGAAGATGCAAATCACAAGTTTTTGAGGTCCCTTCCTCCTGCATGGGACAGTCTAGCCATGACAATGAGAACAAAGAAGAATATTGACACTCTGTCAATAGATGATTTATACAATAATCTGAGTGTATTTGAACAAGACATCCAAAAGACATCATCTTCTTCCCTGGCATCTGATAATGTGGCTTTTATATCACAAGCCAAAGCCTCTTCAAGCAAGCACAAGCCAAGCCAAAGCTCAGGAAGTTATAGTTCGTATACCACTTCGACCACAAGCACATCCTACATTCGTTAACCATTTCAACTCAACGTAATCATATGTTAGAAAAGGTAATAATTGAGGAATTGAATTTCAGTCAAGGCGCATGAATCACCACAAATTAGGTGATTATGATTCTTACCTACAAACCTTATTTACGCTGAAGAGAGGTATTTCAAGTATCTCTTTGCGTTCTCCCTCCCCCCCCCGCCTCCCCATCACCGAATTCTGAGTGGTAATGGAAGATGTTTTGACTCCAGCAGAACCTGAGGTTTCCAAGTAACACTATGAGAAATCTACTTGATATATCTCATCAAATCATCGACTTTGTAATATTTGTCTTGAGAAAAGAAAAATACAAAAATATATAAACCTAAATAGAGTCAAGAAGTAAAAATCACACAAATCAGAAAAAGCATTAAAATTATCCTAAAAAGAAACTCTTGCTCTGGCATCATTCTCTCTTGGAATCTCTGATAAATTATTTTATCGTGCCTAGAAATGTCATAATAACAATTAACACTGGGTTAGTTGTAAATTGAAGTCTCGATGCATAGATAGTTTTTCAAATCTTTCAAAACTAGTCAGTTCTTATTTATACTTCAGATATTGACTATGAAATTCACTCTCTCAGATGTGCAAACTCGGGAAAATTTTAATTTTCCCAAACGTACAAAGGAAAGTGTATGCTATCTTCTATTCCGTACTCCTATTCCATTAGCCGATATAGATATGAGAAGTTGCCACTGTCTTAACATGATGTTTTTTAAAAAATGTTAAACACAATTTTTTATAAGAATTTCATTCTGAAGTACAAATTTTCAAAACTTTTTTCAAAATTGGATTGTCTTCAAATCACTTCCACCCTCAAAAGATTTACAAAGCATTTCTTCACTATCTTGGTGTCATTTTCAAATGATCAAGTTTAGAGGGGTGGTGGGGGGGTGGGGTTCAAGCAAAACAAAGGTTTTTAATGATTTTTTGCGATATTCATATACTCTCATTCTTACGACTATAATACTATTATTGTATACGCAAAACTTGTATTAATAAACCTCTACTAACTTTAACTCAGTAAATTAATTAATGACTTATTCTAATATGATTTATTTCTGTTCTATATAGATTGATTTAGTGGTTTGAGCATAAACTTTTTCTACTATATGAAATTCTTTCCATGTAATTTCTCTGCGTTTTATCTCGCACCTCCATCTGTAAAATTTTTGTGCTCAACACCAATGTACTACTAACCCTCCCACCCATCCCCCCCCTCATATTGTATATATCAGTTTTATTTATAATTTACAACTAACAACTCTTGGTAATCACAAAATATGTTTTTTGGTGTCAAAAAAAAAACATATGTCATAATTAACCGGGAGAAGGGGGGAAGCAAAGAGTTAATTAGGTCTCCATATAGCATTCATACTTCTGAAAACAGTTTACTACACTTACCCATAGGAAGTCTTTCCAGACAAAATTTTCTAATCTCCACCAAATGGTAATGATTCAAAAACTACATGAATTATAATTAAAATAAAGGGAGAAATGTAAATACATAAAATGTGATCTTGAATTAATAATAAGTATGGATCCTACAAACGACTCAATAATGCTTACACTCTTATTCGGAAAAGGTTTATACATTGGTTACACTGATTATCTACCTCCCAACTAACCATCTTAAATTCACGGCGACGACTTCTCAGCAGTCATAAAAGGGAGAGAAATGTAATTAAAATGTGATCTTGAAAATAATAAGTGATCTAAACGACTCATAATGCTTAATACTCTTCGGAAAAGGTTTTATGGTTACACTATTATACCCAACAACATCTTAATTCACGACGATTCTGAAGTCATAAGGTGGTTAGGTTAGGTATTAGTCTAATGATCTAACCAGAACCGGAGGGATCTACCCAAAGACAATCCATAGTTAGAAATAGCAGTCCTTAGGTATGATTGGAGATGAATGAGAATAAGGGAATAATGCCAATTAAGATTGAGCTAACACTGGAACAATCACAACAAGGTGTTAGTAATGACGTCTAGGTAAGCATTAAAGGGGTTGAAGAATTAAAAAGAAATGTATGGATAAAGGGTGAAAATAAAGCAACCCTCCACACACTTTAGGCAGAAATCGGATCAATACATAATCTATCAGATTTACAAAGATGAATTCTGGTATTGAAGACATCATGGACCCAGTGATGCACTGCACAACCCTTCTCAGCCATTCAAGTTTCTCTCAACATATACTTGTCTCATTTGTCACAAAGATACACATGACTTCTATTGACTTTCTCACTCTGAGTTAGTTGATATTGAATAGGTGGCAGTCTGCTCCAGCCTTCGATTACTAAAACTAAAATTCACTAATCGAGTCTAGAGCCAAGAGATCAATAAATAAATCTCATTAGGACACATTTCATGACATACACTTGTTGAACACCAATAAGTTCACAAGCTGTTAACAAGAGTCCTACGCATTATCCTTGTGATCATGCCATAACATTCAGAGTGATACTATTTAGTATTCACAGTGATGAATGGAAATCCTTCTAGAGTCAACATCAAATAGCTCTGTGGTAGGTGACTTACGAGATTCAATATGAATCAAGCTTGTGTCATCTGGATATCAATTTAGTCTAGTAAATGAATTGACGACTTAATCAGAAAGATAGTAACTATCTGATTAACTCATATCATGTTGTCTGCTTTGAGATGTTTTTGTATTGAGAACAAGCAAGCACGGTGAATCTAATACATATGTGTTAGAAGATCCTACGCTTTGAGATGGAAACCCTGTCAAGGAGATTCTTTGAATCTACCTGATCGCAGGTACAATATTTATACTGTAAAACGGTCCTACGGAACCGAAGGTTATTGCAACCGAATCTCGATGAATGACAAAGCTATATTCGTCCATATCTGTTATTTATCACTAACATTTAAATGCAGGTACAAATGACAGTGTTGCAGCCTTATTTTAGCAGATTCTGATTCATTACCACATACTCATGCTTAAACTACAAATATGTATTATAAGCATCAAGATTCAAGAATCGAGAAAGCTCAAGAATTAACGACAAAGACTTTCGCAAACTCTAATATTAATGATCCTTCCTCAGAAACCAATATTCGGGGGAGATTATTAGAGAGCTTTCAAATAGATGCAAAGTATGAGCATGTTGGTCAAGACACAAGATCGTAAGGTGGGAAAGACGATCACGACAAACAAGGAAAAGATTTAGAGATCTCAGAACAAAAGACTAAGTCGAAAGACAATGACAAAGGCTAAACGGATCAAAGACACATAGCATGAATGAACAAGCCTACAACATAATAAAGAACACAAGATTCAGAACCTAAAACGACAAAGGCAATCTTCAAGAAGTTCAAGGAAGCAAGATTCAAGATCTCACCTCAAGAATTCGAAACCTCACAATGGAGATTGGTTTAGTCCTCAAAATATGTTGTTGGACATGGAAAAGCTCAGAATCTGCAGGAATCCTCGCTTCCGGGGAGATTGTTAGCCTCAAATATTGATTCGAACAATGAAAGCCTCGGCTACGAATCATAAAATCTCAGTCTTACATCATTATATGTTTGTAAGAGGCTAAAAGGGTGAACTGGCTCATTTATGAATCTAAAATGGTCACGTGTATCGGGCTTAAGCCCAACCAAAAACCTAGTTTTGCTCGTGTGTTAGAAAAGCTAAGGCGTTCAACATAAGAGTCTAGTTTAACATACCTCTCACCAAGTGTGGAGAGGGTGTTTTGGTTCACTTCTAAATTTCTATTGCAATTTTAATCAACCATTCTACTTGTCTCCATCTTGTTTACCCTTCTCTACTTTCCCTCTCTCTTGTTTCACTCTCTAGTTCTTCCCTCTCCTCTAGAGATCTCAGAAAAAAGACAAAGTCGAAAGATCAATGACAAAGGCTAAAGATCAAAGATCCACATAGCATGAAGAACAAGCCTAACAACATAATAAAGACCAAAGATTCAAGAACCCAACGACAAAGCAATCTCAAGAAGTTCAAGAAGCAAAACGATTCGAAGATCTCACCTCAAGAATTCGAAGACCACACATTCAGGGAGATTGTTAGCCTCAAATATGTTGTTGCACATGGAAGCTCAAAATCTGCAGGAAGCCTCGTCTCGGGGAGATAGTTAAGCCTCAAAATATTGATTCGAAACAAGGAAGCAGCGGCTACGAATCATAAAGCTCATTCTTTACTTTATTATATGTTTGTAATAGTCTAAAAAAGGGTGAACTGGCACATTTAGTAATTTTTCTAAATGGTCATGTGTAATCGTGGCTTAAGCCCAACCAACACCCTAAGTCTGGCCCGTTATTAGAAAAGCTTGGCGTTTCAAACTTAAGTAGTCCCAATTTTATAATACCTACACTAAGTGTGGAGAGGGTGTTGGATCACTTTTTAATTTTCTATTGCAAAGTTTAATCACCATCTACTTTTCTTCTCTCTTGTTTCTCTCTCTAGTTCTCCTCTAGTTTCTCTTATCAATACGGTACTATGTAGAGTGAAGTGAGTAATTACTGGTTACTAACACGACATAAACAACAAAAAGAGGTTACTAAGAGTACTTTTAGGTTTATATTATCAAAAGATTTTATGATAGAATTATAATCCGCCTTATCCGTAATATTAAGACTTTTCTTCCCTTTTTGCTTATTTTTAGCTTATTCCTTTTTTTCTTTTTCCTTTCACAATACTTTGGCTTATTTTTGCCTTGTTATTTCACTTGGGGGATACTTGATTTCCCGTCATACTTATGATAAGCATACTACTTCAAACGAACTTAGAAGTTTGCAACCTTCGCACCTCATTATAATAGCAATACCAACGTTTACACGTATCAATATGTACGGATAAAATTTCAGATAATTGAATTAGAAAACTTTTTGAAAATGTTTATTCATATTTATATTTTTGAAGTTTTATATATCCTCTTAATCAGTTAAATGTCTATAACACGCGAACGTGATCTTACTGCGGTCTCGTAAAGATTTCAAGCACAAGTTCTAGAATTAACAAATTACCGGCACATTCATACAATTTTTAACTGATACCAATGCTCCAGAAAAGGCGAGAAACTACAAATACACAGCCATAACGATGAATGAGACACTTGCAATTGCATTCAAACCTTATCTTGAGAAAGCTAAAAGTAAAAATCATCTTAGGTATCAAAGATGGATACCCGAATTCCTTAAGATCTAACAATTTTTAGGGTAGTAGGTAAAATATGCTAGTGATGTTATCAATCTAGAGTCTGGTTTGCTTATTGTGATCAATCGAAATGATTCATTTTAAAGTTTTAAATTTTATTATAAGTTTTTATTTTTTTGAAACATCTATATATAAGTCATTTTTCAACATTTATCTCCCACCATACTTAATATGATCATTGTCCCTAATGCGAGAAATATTATAGAGAAAAGATAAATGGGAAAAATGAATCATAAGATAAAACTTCCCTTATTTTATGATTTCATCAGATTGTACAAAACTGAAAATAGAGTCTTTATACATGAATTCCTACGGTCTTTCACCTGTTAATTCTGTAATATTAAGTTACAAAAACGACACAATACAAACACAAAAATATATAATAACCCAAAGTGTTTCATAGTAAAAATGATAGTACGAAATAGTTTAGCTGCCAATCAAAGCATATCACTCTTGACAAGAAATAAATAAAAGAGTTTTTTTTAGAATTAATTTAAATCCATGACCATAAACGGTCACCAAACCAAAGTGTTGTTATTTTTGTATTACTCCTAATCATCATGCTGTTGTTGCTGCTTAAAGTAGTTTGGTGGATTATATGGGTCACGCAATGTAAATCCATAATACGAAGCTATATGCTCTAGAACTCCAGCATATCTTTCTGAATGATAAGACTGCCTACGCGTCATCCTCTCAATACATAATCGAGTCTCCAATTGGCTTATATACAAATCGGAAGTAGTAGGGCGTGAAGCCCTTGCTGTTACTACTCTTGGGACACTAGGTGCAATCTCTTCGGGTATCAACCTCCCATTAGAGCCGATCAGTTCTCTAAGGATGTTGGCATCCAATGTTATGCAATAAGTTGGGGCATTTAGCCCATTTAGCACCTCATCGCTCAACATACCAAGTCTTTTTGCAATCCTCATCACAAACTGTCCACATCAGATCAAACTTTCTCTCTCCCTTTTTCTTCATCCACTTAGCAATTAACAAAGTAACATTAGCAAATCTATTCTGGTGGTTGGCCTCAAACATACTTAATAATCATAACTCATTCTTTTGTACCTTGTCATAACCTGTAGTTCTTTGACATAGACCACATGTAATCATTTTCTGCAAAACTTTGAGCACAGGTTTCCTAATTGTTTTGGCTGAGCTCCTGGACAAGGTCAATGTTTCTTCACTGCTAATATTCAGCCAATACTGATCAGCACTAAAATCATCATCATTCTTAAGACCTCCAATAAAATAGGTCTCAAATTCATACTCCTGAATTTCAACATCGGTATACAAACCTAAGCGTTTAGCACAATCTAGAATACTCATAGCATAGGCTTTACCACATAGCCTAAATTTGATTGCTTTCTTTGTCATTAATTCATCATCGGCCACAGCTTCATCAAACTCAAAAGTTGCATAAAATTCATGACATAATTCTGTGTAAATCAGCTCATTAATATCAAAAGCACGTTTCCATGCTTCGGATGTAAACAACACTTCATCGCTTCCCATTACGTTTACCCTAACCTCTAACATATCTTTAATAGCATTATCACAACAGAGGGTGATCAAAACATTCCAATCAACAATGAAAGGAGAGTAAATTTATTTTGATAGGTTTCCAGCTATGTTGGTGTTATACCTGTTCTTAAGTGTCATATTACAATTCCCCCACAACAAGAATTCATGAAGCGCATGCCTTATCAAAGCTTCTTCCACATTTTCAGTAATTCAGACCCTTTTGGACGTGATGAAGAAGAACCGGCTTCATCATCGTGCGTTCTAATATACTACACTCAAAACATCATCAAAATAAGTAAATATTAGTGTTAGGAATATTAGGTGGTCAACGGACATGTTTAGGACAGTAACTTAACCTTCTTGTCCCGTTTTTTGAGTCAAAGTGCGTCGTACTTCATAGGAAGTGCGACGTACTTTCTGGGTTTTTATAAAATTTTCTTACATAAAACTTATCCTTTATATAATTTTTTTAACTAAGTTTTTTTTCTCTTTTTCCTTTAAACCAGGTTCTAATAAGCCTAAGTTAAATAACTAAATTAATCAATCAAAATTTTAATTATAACTTTAACATAATTTTAGTTATTGGATCATACTAAAAACACAAATTCTAATGGTTACTTTAAAGGTATTTTAACAACTATCATTAGTTCTAACAAATCCTAAGCAATTATATTGAATTAGATTAAAAGTAATTGAAGAAAATAAAAATAAAAGACATACCTTAGGCATTGTTAGGGTTTGAAGGCTTAAGGTTCGAATTTTTGTGATGAATTACAGATTTTAGAGTTTTGTAATTTAAATTGAATTTTAAATATGGAAAATATACTATTTTATTTGTTTCCCGCTCAAAAAGTGCAGCGCACTTCTGAGAAAAAAATTTCTCAGCTACTGTACAATAGTAGAATTTTTATAATAACATATAATTTTACTAAATATTTCATAGAAACATAATTTCACTAATAATAATACCAAAAGATTAAATAGCTTTGA
The DNA here is from genome assembly GCA_026074375.1 of Tanacetum coccineum. Taxonomy (NCBI): domain Eukaryota; kingdom Viridiplantae; phylum Streptophyta; class Magnoliopsida; order Asterales; family Asteraceae; genus Tanacetum; species Tanacetum coccineum. Next base: position 14,799 of record BQNB010015498.1, read on the forward strand.
TTTAAACATACTAGACATAAATTTTAAACATATAACGGTAAAATTTTAAAGAGTACGAAAAATGCTCCTTTATTTCAATCATAGTGATTTTTTACTCTAGGAACTAGTTAGGTGACGTCACATCACTCAACTTATGATACTTTACAGTTTCCTTTTTGTTGGCGTGGTTTTGAAACCCTCATCATACACGTTTCCATAAGGGTCTGTTAATCTAATTTCAGCATGCCACTGTCCATCCCCTTCTTCTTTCTTACCGAAATTCCCTTCAGAATCTTGTTTCCATTCCATATGTTGTAGTGGTACAGGCAAAGATCCAAGAAAACCTACAGCTTTCTTCCATATAAAAATTTTTCTAAACGGATTTAGGACTTCCTGCAGTGCTAGAGCTCGATCCATCAGATCGTTACAATTCAGATATTTAGCAGGCTTTGGTCCATATATTGGTGCTCCAAAACTGTTCCTTTGCAAATGGTCTCTTTAAGATTTGTCACGAATCTAAAGATAAAAGTAAGATATATTTCAAGATGAAAAACAATGTTTAGTTGGGAGACGAGAATGATAAAAGATAAACTTGGAGAGATAACGAGTTCATAAATTTTAGCATAATCGAGTGAATAAACGGGTAGTTTACTTAAAAGATTATCTATTTAGCATATTGAAAAATCCTTTCGGCCTTTACTTTTAATTATGAAAAATGCTTTAAGTCCAATTCGCGTTTGTAAAGTATAAATATAAACTTACTAAACCAAGTTCGTTAGACATGAGGGTAAGCGTTAAATATTGTTGTACTTGGGAAAATGATCATTTTGTTGGCCAATCCTCATAAGGCTAACACCGAGTTGTCATAGACAAACAAACTCGAAATAAAACACTTAAGTCGGAGTCTTTCGACCTATATCCGAACTAAGTGGTGATCAAATGATGATTAAGGATCCAAGAATAAAAATATCAAGTTTATATTTACTATTTACCAAAATTCATTAACTATCCAAGTTTAATCTATATTATCCTCATAGTTCTTAAATAAACATGAAAGAACTACTCCATAACGATGAAGGTAAAACACATAACAAGCAAGTCAATTTCAGTAAACATCATATTCAAGAAGATTAACAAGATTATACCGAATGCAAGAGCAAAAATTAGTTATTTCACATGGATTCTTCAAGAACTTCCTACTTATATTCAAAATAGAACCCGAAAACCAACAATGATTCTGTCATAATTGTTTTTAGCTTCAAAATAACTTCACTAGTACCTTATGAAACTGATTACAACCTGGAAATAGGAAGAACTTATAAAAGAGTTTACTTCCAACTCCTAAAATGCTTCTAAAACTTATCACTAAAAAGAATACTTGATTCTTGTTTGTTGTTTGTGAAATGGGACGTGAGATGATGAAAAGATCCCAAATTCATCCTCTATTTAAAGCCTTAGGTAGCATATTAGTTGGGAAGAGAAAAGAGATGAAGAGCCATGGATTCAATGCTTATCGTTATGATTTGGAGTAACTGCATGCTAAAGTACACCGCACTTCCTTAGAAATGCACCGTACTTCACATCAGCATTCAATTCTCTCTCTTCATGATCCAAAGTACGCCATACTTTTAGAATATGTGCGTCGCACTTTGGCGTTTATCATTTAATACTTCTTTTCTTCATTTCTATATCCTTTTTTAACGATCGTTAGCCCGCTTAACGAATATCTTTAGCATTCTTAGTCCTTTTCATGATCTTTGGTGCTGAAATAGTTATTGCACAAATAAGTACCTAAACAATCAATATTTAATATATTTATATAGATAATTTACATATTAACAGGAGATAATTTATGTATATTTGGAGTGTTATCAAATCCTCCCATACATACCGCGCAGTACATTTGGTAGTAAGATATGGTTCATGGAGGTGTAGGGGTAGGTGAGGCCTGGGCAAGTAGTGGCCTCTGAGGAGATGGTGGTGAAGTAGGATCTGCTGGTGGAGTAGGGGAGGGTGATGAAGTGACCCTAGTCTCAAAAGTCTTGAAGGACTCTGACTCATCGTCAGTGTGAGGGGTAGCAGGGGTGTAGTTAGGTGATGGAGGTGCTAATGTAGGGGATAATGGTTGGGGATCCTCTGTCTCTAAGGGGTTCTCAAATGGCTCAGACTCTGTGTTTGGAGTAGTAGGCGAGTAGGCCTTCCTTACTAGTATGTAGGGGTTATTAGAAGAGGGAGTGAATACTGGAGAGCCTTGGGCTCCACCAGTGGATGAGATGGTCTTTGTGTCAGTGGGGGCTGATGAGGAAGACATCGATCTGTGATAATGCGGTAGGTGTATAAGTAATCTTATAAAATAATCAAATTAATAGCATAGATTTGCTTATATATATAGTAAACAGTAGGTAAATAGAACTTAAGTACTTATAGTAATATATTAAGCATGCCAAGCAAATATTCATGATAAGCATGAGCAATAGTGGTTAGATAGTAGGAATATGACAAGTATGTAAGGCGACATGTAATGCAAACAAAGCAACATGTAGGCTAAGAGTAAGCAATGGTGATTCAGGTAATAACAAGCATAGTGAATACGTACAAGGGTATAGGGAAGAAATATCTATAATGCAAACGTACACGTACATAACCAAAGCATTTTCAGGTGATCTTAAGGTTTTATGTCCACCCTAACATGATCTCAACAACTACCCCCATCATGTTGATGATTCCTCATGAATTAGGCATAGTTGATCAGGCTATGCATAATTAAAAAAAGTCTCATGATTTCCTCATAGAAATAGAGGCATGAGTGATCAGGCTTATAGCATAATTAATAAAAAAACGATGGAATGCTCGGTATGCTTCGGACTGCGAATCAACTCTAATTCCATATTCGGAACGGTTCTATTGAAAACTTTACGTTTTGGCTAATTTGGGTTTTTATCTTAGAAAACCCAAACTGGCATTCTCTATAAACCTAGCTGATGATAACCTATGTCTGTCTACATGAAGAGACCTCCCGCTAAAAGCGAAAACCACAAGGCGTGCTACGTTTCGAAGTAACACTAGCATAAGATATTAGATTACATACAACCATATCTTAGTTAAAAGAAATCTAATTTTACAATGTTACAAATTGTGATGCAATTCTAGATGGAATAGAAAAATATTTCTCTTTAAAATGCTTCTATGGCTTGGCAATGGCGAAAACTTTGTTTGATTTCAAAGTACCATTCCAAATTTGTAAATGCTGAAACACATGAACTAATGATACCTCGAAAAGGGTCAACATAAAATTGGTGAGCTCGTAGGTTTAGAGTGTAAACCTAAAAAAAACACCAAAAACCCTGTTGTTGTTGCCAAAATTTAAAATTGGGTCAAATAGGCCAATACAATAAGCGGAAGTGAAAGCAAGTATGAATAGTAATTATCCCCCCCCTCATCGACAACAAAACAAATCAAATCATAGTCATAAGCAATCCCTAGTGGCCCAACCACTTTAAAATAGTTTTCAGAACCCTATCACCTACCAGCTGGAGCTCAAACAACAGACGGCTCTAAGTTAGCTTGTATTAAAAAACTGAATAACATGGTCATCATAGATATATCCATGTAAAATAAAAGCACAGAATCAAGTAACGCAAATATATAGTACGCAATTATAATAATGCACAAGTAGAATATTGTCCAAAAGCATAAAGAGAGTTTAGCACAGTAGTAAAGACAAAAAAAAACTAGTTTAAAAGATATTGAAGTAAACATATTCCTCCCCACCAAAAAAGTGGTTTTAAATAGGCTATATATACGAATACACTCCACTTTAAGTAAGGATGAAAGTAGCTAAAATGAATGATCAAGGATTAACGTGCAACCGATGTGCCCGAACCTAACGGACCTAGTTGAATAATGTTTTATTTTAGAGATATGCTCATGTGAGAACTGAAACGATGCATATAGATTGTGACAAAGGAATAGTAATTCACTTGTTGTAAAAGGATTTGTAATCATTGTTTTGTGTGTGGTTGATCAAGTTTTGAATTCGATGATCGAACTTAATGTCAAAGTACAATTATATACATATATGTATTTAATAAAAGAAAATAAATAAAAATCCAGGACTAAATAAGAAGTAAGTAAATTATAAAGAAATAAATTTGAAGAGGAGTAAACAAGAAATAAGTAAAATGGAATTAAATATAAATGAGAAAAATAAAATGATATATGAAAATAAATGTATAAAAATTAAATGGAAAAACGAAATAAGCTAAAATCAGAATTAAAAACAATGTTTCGGGCAATTATAGGATATTCGATACTCAACTATACTCTTACTCCAAGTAATTAGGATTAAGTACCGTTGTCCTCCCGATATATGAAATGTTAACTGCAATGTTTTATAGACACACATATTAAATAATAAAAGAAGTATTTATAAAACTATAACTAAATTTTTTGTCTTTTAAGTGTCGGATATTAAAAATAATATTTTATTATTTTGTCTTTTTGTCGAGTTTTTGGAAAATAACTAGTATTATGTTTTATAAGTATGTAAATTTTAGTGTTTTAATTTTATTTATTTAGTTTCAAATATAAAGTTTAAAATAAAATAATGTGAATTTTGTCTTTTTTTGGGGTGTGGGTTGAGGATTTTTTCTTGTTCGGGTATTACAATTAAAAAGAAAAGGGATTTAAAAAATATTTTCTTAAGTGTAAAAATGTTTTATAAAAATTTCTTTCGGCCATAAAGCAAAAACCCCGTTCGTTTATAGTAATAAATATTTTCCAAAGGTCAAAGTAGACTTTAATCAAAACAACTTATTCAAGAAATAAGTCATTTCCTGACAAAATGCAACAATCACAAACGTTTGAACTTTTACGATTTAAAAAACTATCAAAACATGTTCCAATGACTAAATGTATCCACTTTAAAAAAAAACCAATATTAAACAATATTTCGTTAATATGTTGTCGTTTGATTGCCATCAAAATATACCGTTTTTCATAAGTCCGAAATTACATAATTTTTCACTAACTGGGCCAAATAGCACCAATGTTAGCCCAAAAGCACCAAAATTACTGAGTCAAAGTTTTTAGCCCTATAAGTTTTAGCTCCAATTCGAGTTTATATATATTGGTTAGCCCGAATTTATATGAACTAAAAACAAAATAATCATGTCTAAGTTTAATAACGGTCGAAAAAATACCCTATGATAATCACAGAAAGCTAACTACAGAAAATAAGTTATCATGATAAAAAAACAGGCTTATAAGGACAAACGCTTACTTAAAGCTGAAAATTTAAGCCATATAGCTCGTGCTTAACATAATAAAAGATACTATAAACCGAGGACTCATGCTTTCTTATGGGAATTAAAACCGAAACCCGCAAACCAAATAATCAAAATAAACTATTTTGATAAGTTTACGAAAATATAAGCCAAAAAAGCTCATACCCCTCTTACACAAAAAAAGCTCTTACCCCAAATAAGCCAGAAAGCTATAACGGGGCCTTATTGGGCTTTTATTCGGTTCCACTAATCGCAAACAAAATATACCAAAAAAAAAAATATACCAAAATACAATAAGCCCAAGAATAAGTCCAATAAGATATATAATAAGCAAATGAGCACATTTAGTTTCAAAATAAGCTAAAATATAAGCCACAAAAATAAGCCGAGACCAAAAGGAGTCGAAATAAGCTACGACTTATTTCTCCTTGTTGGTTTGAGAGTCAACAAGCTCAAATAAGCTATGATAAGCTTTTAAAAAAAAATAAGCTAATAAGCTTAAACCCTTTTTAGTTTCAAAAATAAGCCACAAAATAAGCTAGAAAAATAAGTCGGAAGTTTGAAATAAGCCAAAACGATTTTCCTTTTGTTTTTCTTTTATGTCGAGCCATAATAAGCCCTAATAAGCACTTCGAGTGCTTATTAATAAGCCAAAAATCAAAAGAAGCAAAACCTTAAAATACTTTTATACTTCCAATATGTCAAAATGACCACCATAAAACAATTATACAACTAATTAGGGGTGAGGGTGAGGTTGCTTGCAAGACTTTCGATAGCTGGCTCGGCCGAACGGAATCACCGATCTAGATACTAGATAGAAGGGTCGTTCACTCCCTATTCTTTGAGAGGTTGCTTGCGACGGTAGCATTAGCTAGGCAATCAAGGCAGGTCGAACAGAGTCAGTCCTAGGGCGAAGATCATCGGATGGAAAAATGGATTGAGCCGGCTAATCACTTGATGACCCGGTGGAGAATGGGAACAGAGAGGCGCTCCCATAAACGAATGAATGGGACTCCTGGTCCTGATCGAACCAGAGATTCCGACAACCCGGGGAATCGGCAGAAAGAGATGGGTCGGATACTGGAATCTGCCTAAAAGTCCTGACTTTTTCGAGGCAGGGCTTCGATCCGTATCTGGCCAACTCCTCGAACTGCTGGGTGCGACATATTCATGGACTGGCAAAGCGAACTCTCAATTTGATCAGGAGAGCCTAGAGAGCTCTCTATCTTTCCCCAAATTCCGACTAGCGCGGTTCTTTTTCTCGACCAATTTGAATTCGCATTTTTTTTATTTTCAGTTAAGTAGAGTAGTAAGTAGCTAGGCGGGTTTCAGCGCATGCTGCATTTAGAATCTCCAAATAAATTAGAAGCGCCTATGATAGCGTATGATTTTTCCCATTTGTGACCGACGGTTGCTTGCAAGAGGTGGCGATCAGCAGTGTTCCAAAGCGCCATAACGACGATAACGCTAGACCGTAATATAGGCTTGCGAAGCAACCACTCGTTGTTCCCCCTTGTAACCTTGCTCCGCAACCATCGAGTCGGCCTTACCAAACCAAAGACAACTAGTGTTCCCAAAGACGGAAGAACGACATGCGACGGAACAAGACGGTAAAGCAACCACTCGTTGTCGTTTAGTTGCCCGTCACTCGTAGTCTCTGCGTCAGAGGTGGTTGTTCGGAAGGGTTTGACAACGTAACAGACAGCTAGGCAGTTACTACGCAACACACATTGGGGTGGTGCAACAATGGAACGACTAGTAGTCTACGAGGTGTTACGGAACAACTACCCGACGAGTGGTAATAACGACAACTACAGTAGGTTTGACAGTAGCGTTAGGACGACTGGTTCTCGTAGTTGTATTGCCCTAACGCAACGACTCAAACAACTACGAGTGCCCCCAAGACGATGAGACGCATGCGCTATACCGTCGAGTATTGCTTGCGAAGCAACCGCAACTCGTTGTAGGTCCTCCACTTACATTACAGTCGAGTAGCTTTCACCCCTTCGCTTGCAATGTGCGGTTGGTTTACCTAACGCATGGCTTCCCCAACGCCAATAGTCGCATGAGTTCTCCTAGACCATAACCCATGCCTTGAAACAAACCGCATGATGCGTTCCGGAGTTGCCGTAGTTCTGTTACCGCCTTGTCGTCTTGGGTTGGGAAGGATACGACAGGCTCAATTCAAGGACACTCAATTTCAAGCTCAATTTAAGGCTTTCGAAGCTCTGACGCTTTCTGTCGCATTTGTTCTATCTTTTGTTTACCTATCATTTTCACTTTCTTTAACCGTACTTAGGTAGCTCTTCGTTCGTTCGGCAGAGGCGTAGAGCTATCTACTTGGTCGCGACTGGCTCTGCTACGCTAGGTTCTCCCTATGGCGCTACGCATCGTTCCCTTCGGTCGAGCGAATCCCATTGTTCCGGTCCGATAATCCCTATGTCTGAGGTCGAGCAGCTACGCTCTCGTTGGTCGAGGTTAGATCCTCGTATGTCGCCACTCTCGTCACTGGGCGTTGTCACTGATGCCCTGTTATCTCAGGACACTCTGCCAGGTTCTTCCTTGTTTGACCGGCCTTGTGATTCTCGTTATAGAATGTAGTGCCCGACAGTTTCAAAGAACGGGTGAAGTCTCGGGATCCGCTCTAGTCGAGTAAGAGATTTCCCCTGTAGAGTAGTCTCCGTATCAGTCCATGGGCTCAGGTGCAATTGCCTTCTTAGAGCCAGTAACTTCGTGCTGAAAATTGGGGAAAAAAGAGTTACAGAGGCATCTTCCATTCATATCGATTTTGGTTTTTCTGCACCATATTTTGATCTCCCTTTTCTTCGATCCGGAATTCCCAACAAATCCTTGACTCCTCGAATACAATGGGATTTCACACCTGGCGAATCTTTCACTCTACCTCCTCTTATTAAGACTATAGAATGTTCCTGCGAATTATGACCTTCGCCCGGAATGTGAGCAAATATATCATGTCGATTGCTCAACCGTACTTTGGCTATCTTACGTGGAGCTGAATTAGGTTTTTTCGGTGTTCTCGTCGGTACACGCGGGCGTACTCCTTGCTTCTGGGGACATTGATCCGAAGCTCGAGTACGGTCCGTGCGCCGTTTTTCTTCTCTACCATGACGAATCAATTGATTTAATGTAGGCATTGCTCTTGACTTTTGTCCTTCCCCCCGATTTCTTTTTGCCCTATCACTAGTGGTTACTCCCGATCCGAAGCACCCCTTTTCCATTCATAGAGAGATCCAATCGTCAAAATCAATAAAAAGGCCATCATGGACCAAGATCCAAAGGGATCAATCTTGTTGGGAGGTACTGCCCAAGGAAAGGAAAAGGTGACTTCCGGATCAGGGATAATAAATAAAATAGAAACAAGATAAAATCGTATATCAAAACGACTTCTGGCATCACCGAAAGGATCGAAACCACATTCGTAGGCCGACAATTTTTCTGGATAGGTCGAACTATTGGAAGCAAATGGAAAAGGAACACCGAGTGGGATCAAAGAAACTAGCGGACTGATCACTAAATAGATACAAATAGGTGAAAATTCTGACATCACCACAGCCCACTTTGTTTTCTCGCTCCTTGCTCGCGGAGCGGCATACCGAAAAAAAGATAGGATTTGAATCGATGACTTAAGCCCTTGCGCTATTCCCCCCTGATCGCATCGTAGATAGCAGTCAGAGTCAGTACGCTTTCTATTCTCTTTATATTATATATGAAAATAGATAAGAAAGGAGGGCTGCCGAGGCCCGGAACTTCTCCGAGAGGTTCCTTTCGATACTCTGCGCACAGAAGCGATATCGAACATCACTTATTGTCATTTCTCAATTGATGAGACTTCATTTAGCTACTTAATAAGATAAGAAGATCTATAAAAAGATCAAATAACGGAAGGCGGGAGGTCGATTAGGAAAGGAGCTTTTCAAATCAAAGAATTCGTTGATTGCAAAGCCTTCTTTCAGATAAGTCGTTTAGAAAAAAACTCCTTAACTCATTAACTCAGGATCGGTAAAGGCCTTACTCTATTCCTTGTCAGGAATAGCGGCCTTAGAGCTTCTACTACTATCGGCTATCTAACTCTCGGGGAATCGGGGGTTTTGTCGGGGAATCGGTGTCGTGGTGGTGCTACGAGATGGCGATTTATCGTATAGAAGAATGGATCCGCGGACCTATTGATTGACCATAGATGCGAACCGATCGACCGCTACCTAAGAGAAGATAAGTAGTTCTTCTATCGTTCAAGGGCAAGGGGAGAACATGTAGCGGCTTGCCTAGATCTCGTATTTCCCACGTAGTCCGTCGGTCAAACCAACGATTCTCCTCTCAAAGTAATAGAGAGATCCTTTTCTTTTTCCGGTATGTAGCTCCGCGAGCAAGGAGCGCATCATCAGAGCAGGGCGAAAACGAACATGGCCCTTTTCTTCTTTCTTTTGCTGCTGATCTCACATCGAGAGCAGCTCCTTCGTGTTCAGGATGATCGGATGAGAGATCTTCCTCCGACTCCGAGGAATCGGTCAAGCGGGAGGCTACCCTCGACTTACCTCTCTCTATAAAAACCCCCTCCCCAGAGGAGAGCATAAGCTCCAGGATGAGTATGTCCTGGATTACCGGATTCATTCTCGTCCTGATCCACCATGAAAAATTTTGTTTTTTGAAATCAAAAAGATTCTAGGAGAGGGCTCGTAATGATCTTCTCAAAGATCACAAGGTGCTGAAGTGGCAGGATAGGGGGGGTCTGTAGGTTTTTGTGAAAGGGATGCTCTTATCATGTTATTGCTGAAAAGAAAAAGCGAATTCCTCTATTTGATGTTGATTCACCCACACTTCCATTCCTTGTAGAGGAAGGCTAACTGCTTGCTGGCTGGGAGCTGTATGAGCGGTAACGTCCACGTACGGCTCCGTGAGAAGGGCGGTGGACAGAAATGG
>BQNB010015498.1:30000-37500 GCA_026074375.1 Tanacetum coccineum
ATTAGATGTCGGAAGGGTTTTTCCTCTTTTCGGACGGGCTTTATTTGTCGGACGTTTTTCTAGGACGGACGGCTTCCTTTTGCCCCAAGAATTTCACCATCATAAACTTGATTCATGACTTTAGTCACTTTTATCCTGATTTATCGAATGAGAGTTTCGAAGAGAAAGAAGATTTTTCTTTTCTTCGTAATTCTCATTCGTCAGTTGCTTATACTGTACTTTAGCCTAGATCTTTTTTTTCTCTGCTGGCAGGATGACAATCGCTTTAATTTGGCTAGTCTCTCTTCCGATCGAGTTAAAGTTGGAAATGCAAACAATTCTCCGGCTTTGGAGTCTTCCCCGAGCAGTGAATCCATGGCTACGTTTAGAGCCGAAATAGCTGCCGAGAGAACGAGCTGAATTTATCTCGCATAACGAAGTCTCCAGAGCCGTGATTACTACTCACCTTCCTCCCCATAATAACCTTGTGGATTATGAGGGGCTTTTCGCGGATCACCTGGGATCAAGCTCTCAATGTTCCCCATTATAGGAACATCCTGGATATGTGAATATTTTGGAACTCACAGTAATAGAAAGAAAGGGTCAAATTGCCATATAGGCTTCTTCAATCTTATGCTTGGAGAGCAAAAATCAATCTCGATCTGGAACTTTCTCCATATACGAAATAACCGAGTGTAGTGCGTACGACTTCCTTGAGGGTAAGGTGGAGCCGTTTGGCTTCTTGCAACAACCTTTCAGCGGGATATTCATGGATGGGAGTCTGAATTTCTTTAATATATAAAGCAAAAAGCGTTAGAATTCAAATCAACCCGTTGAATCTACTACCACTTATACCGATGAGTGATTCCCGCCTCCAGTTTGTCGGATTAAACCCTACCTTAAAGGACACGCTTGATTTTGGATCAGACCGCGTTCTTGGAGCTTCGAACTAGTCATTAATGGTCGGCTTCATTGGTACCAACTTTCGGTATGCGTTGCGAACACTTTCATTTGACGTCTCATCTTCTTCTATAGAACAAAACTCGAACGATAGAACAGATGGTTGCAAAAACAACATAACTTTTTCTTTTTTCATTACTTCCATGGATCGTGCCTCGAGGTACACTGCATCACCCTTACCAATGAAGATGGATATCGTCATAGATATGTTCCCACAGGTGTCCCCATCCTTCAATGGTACTATAAGTCCCTTTCCCTATCCCTTCATTCCTCTTTTGGACTATCTACTACATTCCAGAAATTCATACGCTCCACGTACGAGTCAAAAAAGCGTGAGTCTTGTCAGAGCAAGCCGACCTATTCTATTACATACATAATTGGGAGAAGCTCATTCCGAAACTAGAGCTAGAGAAAGGCCTTATTTCGTTCGTTCCTGTTCATCATTTCCTTTATCGAAAAAAAGGGGATTTCCTCATATTTAGACAATCTTTCTGCGGTGTGCTCCGTTACTATTCTTTCGTTATCTTTCTCTCTTTACCACGCGAAAGGTCAGCGAAGCGTGATGCGGGTGCGCTGAGAAGGAAAGGCCTATCCTAACGGGAACGAGCAGGAACGAAATGAACAAGATGAAGGTGCCCTGGGCACCCCCATTTAGAAAGATGGTCGAAGTGTTTTGGCCTTATCTTTAACCGTCCCCCCTTCGTACCTGCGGTGGCTTGTGGGGGGGTGAGTCCAGCAGAAATCGGGGCATGAAGACACCACCAAACCAAACGGTCCGACCATCTGATGGCTGTTGGCCGACTACTACAAAAAATCTCCCAAAGAAGATGAATATTCCACATGGAGGATGTGCAACTTTATGTTGGGTTTCTTCTGTCGTGCGACCCGGCGGCTTAGTGCGACCAGTGGACCCACTCCTGCCTATTTGTAATAAAATTTTCAGGGCGTGCGGCGTGAAACTCTGTGATTCGATCCGCGGGTATTCAATCCCTCCTGACCCGCTGAGATTCTCAGTTGACTTCCTTCACTCTGATAGGAAGATAGGCTATTACAAAATTCGTGCATAAGGTAAGGAACTTTGGATGAACTAATGCGAATGGGTGGTAATGCCTCGCTGCTCGGAAACACCCAGTGCTGACCACTCTGAGAGACACGAAAGCGCAGGTAACGCTTGTTGGCGAAGTGGCGTTAAGCATCCCTAGCGGTACGAAAAGAGAGGTCGTGATGATATCATCTACGTCCGTACCGCTCCTCGTGGAGTAGATCCCGCATCCAACCAATCTTGACCAGGGAACGTGATAATTCCAGCTACCGCAGTCATGGAGGCCACGCCGGGCCTGAGCACGTGTGGGGACGGGCTTCCCAAAAAGCCAGCCCGGGCCGTGTGTCAGAAATAAATGTAGGGGACGGCGCTAATGTTGTAGTTGGCTAAACCAAATTCTTGGTTTTCGGGCGGAGAAAAGCGGACGATATGGGGACCGGGACTGGCGCAGCGTAACTAATGGATTCCATTATTATGGGCGAGACAAAAATTTTTTGGGGGGCGGGCCCGGGTCGGACTGGTGTCAGAGTCCGATTGGTCACACGACACTACTTCACTTATTAGATTAGTATTAGCCCGCGCTGTCCCGGAATGGGATGGGAATAGAAAAAAGCGTAATCGCTATCGGGTCGGTTTTTTGGGAGGATAAGCTTGTGAAGAAGGAAGCTTATCCCCGCCTCGACTGTCAGCTGCTGGATCTCTCCATCTCTCCTAAACATCCCCCCTGGTTTTCGAGTGGGGCCCGAAGCTGTATAGGCAGAAACCGTCCCACGTACGGTTTCGAGCCGAGCCCCACCCCAGCAGTAAGGGTGCGCTTATAGGGTTAAATACCACAAAGAAATACAGTTGCACGTCATCGATTGCCTTTGGGTTCCGAACACCATATGGGGAAGGAGCGGTGTTGTTTTGCAAGGTATCGATTATTTAACATGGACCCACTTCTCATTCAATTTGTTGGGAATTTTTCTGATACTTATCAACCCTACCTAACTAACGATCGGCTCATGATTGAGGAATGATGAAAGCACTTCGTGTCGGAACGCTGTATGCCAATAAACTTTCCGGCCTCAGTATGAGAATGGAAAACTGGAGCATTTTTCTGCAGTCGGTGGAGATGAAGAATTCGCGAACATAAGAATTTCAGGTTGACCATGTTCCCAGAAAAAAGATACATTCAAGAAACGACGAACCACGACTTGAAGTGGCTATACATACAATCCGATATTACGGATCCTATAAGCTCACGATTGGAACTTCCAGTTCCAGAACAGGTGGCTGGTATACTACCATAATGAAACTGCCTTTTATTTTTTTTAATTCGGATCGGAAATTTATTTGGGCTTCGTTGTGAAGGATCGCGTAGTTTGTTACGTCAGCTCCAAAAGATAAGTTGCCCTTGGAATCGAGAAAGTTACGTGATTTCATAATTGCCATAAAAAGGAGTCAAAGTCAAGTAGTTGGCTGCGGCGCGTATGAGGGCACTTCTACTGAAACGGTTCACGTACCCCGACCTGCCGACCCCATGATTCTTTCATAGCGGGCCGGCAGGCCGGGCGTACGGGACCCGTCGAAGAAGTGCCATCAACGCGCCGCAGCCACTACTTGACTTGACTCCCTTTATCAATTATGAACTCCCCTGTAACTTTCTCGATTCCAAGGCGAACTTATCCTTCTTGGAGCTGACCAGTACAAACTACGCGATCCTCCCAACGAAGCCAACATAAATCCGATCCGAATAAAAAAAATAAAAGGCAGGTATGTCATATGGTCAGTAAACCAGCCACCTGATCAGGAACTGAAGTTCCAATCGGAGCATATAGATCCGTAAATGGATTTGTATGTATAGCCACTTCAGTCGTGTTCGTCGTTTCTTGAAAGTATCTTTTTTCTGGGAACATGGTCAACCAGAAATTCTTATGTTCGCGATTCTTCATCCACCGATGCAGAAAATGCTCCAGTTTTCCATTCTCATATGAGGCCGGAAAGTTTATTGGCAACAGGTCGACACGAAGTGATTCATCATCCTCAAACATGAGCCGATCGTTAGTTAGGGAGGGTTTATAGATCAGAAAATTCCCACAAATTGAATGAGAAGTGGGTCCATGTAAATAATCGATACCTTGCAAACAACAACGCTCCTTCCCCATATGGAGTTCGGAACCCAAAGGCAACGTTTTAGTGAACTGTATCTTCTTTGTGTTTAGTTTAACCTAACCCACCCTTACTGCTAGGGTGGGGCTCGGCCTCCGAACCGTATGTAGGATGAGTTTTGCGCCTCATACAGCTCGAGCCGAAACCGGGGGGAAGTTTAGGAGAGATGGAGAAAGCCAGCAGCTGACAGTCGGGGCGGGGATAAGCTTCCTTCTTCACAAGCTTATCCCTCCCAAAAAACCGACCCGATAGCGATTCCCGTTTTTTCTATTCCATCCCATTCCGGGACAGGCGGCTAATACTAATCTAATAAGTGAAGTAGTCGTCGTCTGACCAATCGGCTCGGACACCAGACCGCCCGTGCCCGCCCATTTTGTCTCGCCCTAAATGGAATCCCTTAGTTACGCTGCGCCCCGACCCGAGTCCCCACGTCCGCTTTTCTCCGCCCGAAACCCAAGAAGTTGGCTTTGCCAACACAACATTAGGGCCGTCCCCTTCATTCTATACTGACCCCGGCCCGGGCTGGCTTTTTGGGAAGCCCGTCCCCACCGTGCTCACTTAAGGAAAAATGCCCGGCTGGCCTGCCAGCGGTAGTGGGAATTACCGTTCCCTGACAAAGAACTGGTTGGATGGCGTGGATTACTCCACGAGGACGGTACGGACGTAGAGATAACATCACGACCTCTCGTTTTCGTACCGCTATGGGGGGGGGGGGGGGATTCTAACCGCCACTTTCGCCAACTTGGCGTTACCTGCGCTTTCGTGTCCTCTCAGTGTTGTCCAGCACTGGGAGTTTCCGGCACGAGGCTTCACCTCATTCGCATTAGTTCATCCAAAGTTCCTTACCCTTATCACGAATTATTGAATAAGCCATCTTACTATCAGGATGAAGGAGTCAACTGAGCACTCAGCGTCGGGATTGAATACCCGGGGGGAAATGAATCAGAGTTCAACGCCGCCCGCCCTGAACAAATAGAGGCTTGGGCCACCAGGTCGCACAAATCCGCTTGTCGCACGACAGAAGAACACCCCAACATAAAGATGCACACTCCTCTTGTGAAATATTCATCGTTTCATTGGAGCTATTTTGTAGTAGTCGTGACCAACATCCATCACTGTCGCTCGTTGGTAAAGGTGATAGCTTTCAAGCCCGATTTCTGTCTGGCGCACCCCCACACAAGCACCGCCCGACGAAGGGGGACGGGTAAAGATTACAGGCCCAAAAACTTCGACCCTTCTTTCTAAAATGTGTAGTGCCCAGGGCACCTCACTTGTCATTTTTCGTTCTTGCTCGTTCCCGTTAGGCTGGCCTTTCCTTCTCCGCGCCCGCTCACGCTTCGCTGACCTATCGCGTGGTAAAGAGAAGAAAAGTACGAAAAAGAAGTAACGGAGCACACCGCAGAAAGATCTAAAGATGAGAAATTCCCTTTTTTCGATAAGAAGGAAATGAAGAACAGGAACGAAACGAAATAAGGCCTTTCTAGCTCTAGTTTCGGATGAGCTTCTCCCAATTATGTCTGGTAATAGAATAGGTCGGCTTGCTCTGACCAAGACTTCCCTTTGCTCTTCCGTGGAGCGTATATTTCCTGGAATGTAATAGACCAAAAAGAGGGAATGAAAGGGATAGGATATGTGAGATTATAGTACCATTATAAGAATGGGCAACTGTGGTAAACAATCTCTACTGACGAACCATTTCAATAGACGTGGTGCTCTGCCGTGCCACAGGCACGACCATGGAAGTAATGAAAAAGAAAAATTATGTATTGCACGCCATCGTTCTATCCTTCGAGTTTTGCTTCAATAGAGAAGATGAGACGCACAAAATGAAAGTGTTCGAAAGCATACCGAAAGGGTACCAATGAAGCCGACCATTTAATTATTATTTCGAAGACCAAGAGACGGGCTGAACCAAAAAATCAAGCGAGACCGTTTAAGTAGGGAAACCAACTTATGCGGTATCCCTACATCGGTAAGTGGGTGATTAGAATTCACGGTAGATTTGTGAATTTCTACCCCGCTTTGGCTTTAGTATAATAAAAGAAATTTCAGTACTCCCATCCAGGATATCCCCTGAAAGGAATGTTTGCAAAGAGCCCACCGCTCCACTTACCCTCAAGGAAGTCGTACGCCTCCCATCCCGGAAAATTCGAATAGGAGAAAGTCCATGATACGAGAAAGATTTTCTCCACCAAGCATAAGATTGAAGAGCCTATCTTTGCAATAAGACCCGTTTCTTTCTAATACTGTGATTTCAAATATCCATATCCAGGATGTAACCTATAATTGGAACATTGAGACTTGATGCCAAGTGAACGCGAACATCCCCTCATACTTCCCCGTATTATTTCTGGGGAGGAAGTTGTAGTAATCACGGCTCTGAGACTTCGTATGCGAGCATAAAATCGTCAGCTTCGTTCACTCGGCAGCTATTTCGGCCTAAACTTAGCCAATGATTCAGCTGCTCGAGTAGACTCCAAGCCGGAAGACTTGTTGCATTTCCCACTTTCACTCGATCCGGAAGAGAAATTGCCACAATTAAAGCGCTTGTCATTCCCTCAGCAGAGAAAAAAAAAAGATCTAGCTAAAGAACAGAAAAAGCAAAAGAGAATGCGATAATACGAAGAAAAGAACACCTTCTTTCACTTCGAAACTCTCATTCGATAAATTCAGGATTAAAGTGACTAAAAGTCAGAATCAAGTTATGATGGTGGAAATTCTGGGGCAGCCGTCCGTTCCTAGAAAACGTCCGACAAATAAAGCCGTCCCGAACAGAGGAAAAACCCTCCGACATCAATTTCGAAGTGAATTTATCCAGTCAGGCATCTTTGATTGAAATAAAGGATTCACCCTAGGTTTTTAAGGGTGGTAACGCGCTGACTACTTAAACTACTTAAAGTGAAGTCTACTTACGCTAAATCAAAAAAAGAATGTAGCTCCCTGTTTAGGAATCGACAATTAGAGAAGGGCCCATTGGAGGATGGGTCCCGAGCGGTTTTGCATTGAGTTTTCTTTTAGTGGGAGTGAGGGAACGGACTCATCGCTCTCCTGCCGTGAGTCCTTAAAGGCGGGAGAGAGTATAGCATACTAGGTAGTTACCGAATGCCCCAAAGCATCTTCCTTTTAGGACCGGCGCTAGACTTCCTCTCTTTTCTATCCTCTCTTTTCTATAAGATATAAAAGGCGAAATTGATGCTCTTAACTACCCCTTTTTCTTTTAAAAAACGGAACGAATCGTCGATTTAAAACTGAACTAACCCTTTTTTGCCCGCCCACTTACCCCTTACTTCCATATCCGTGCTTGGTCCGTTATATGAGAATACCTTTGCTCGAAATGGATTCCGTTAGCGCCAAACTGAATATGATGC
>BQNB010015498.1:42500-64083 GCA_026074375.1 Tanacetum coccineum
CTACTTATCTTCTCTTAGGTAGCGGTCGATCGGTTCGCATCTATGGTCAATCAATAGGTCCGCGGATCCATTCTTCTATACGATAAATCGCCATCTCGTAGCACCACCACGACACCGATTCCCCGACAAAACCCCCGATTCCCCGAGAGTTAGATAGCCGATAGTAGTAGAAGCTCTAAGGCCGCTATTCCTGACAAGGAATAGAGTAAGGCCTTTACCGATCCTGAGTTAATGAGTTAAGGAGTTTTTTTCTAAACGACTTATCTGAAAGAAGGCTTTGCAATCAACGAATTCTTTGATTTGAAAAGCTCCTTTCCTAATCGACCTCCCGCCTTCCGTTATTTGATCTTTTTATAGATCTTCTTATCTTATTAAGTAGCTAAATGAAGTCTCATCAATTGAGAAATGACAATAAGTGATGTTCGATATCGCTTCTGTGCGCAGAGTATCGAAAGGAACCTCTCGGAGAAGTTCCGGGCCTCGGCAGCCCTCCTTTCTTATCTATTTTCATATATAATATAAAGAGAATAGAAAGCGTACTGACTCTGACTGCTATCTACGATGCGATCAGGGGGGAATAGCGCAAGGGCTTAAGTCATCGATTCAAATCCTATCTTTTTTTCGGTATGCCGCTCCGCGAGCAAGGAGCGAGAAAACAAAGTGGGCTGTGGTGATGTCAGAATTTTCACCTATTTGTATCTATTTAGTGATCAGTCCGCTAGTTTCTTTGATCCCACTCGGTGTTCCTTTTCCATTTGCTTCCAATAGTTCGACCTATCCAGAAAAATTGTCGGCCTACGAATGTGGTTTCGATCCTTTCGGTGATGCCAGAAGTCGTTTTGATATACGATTTTATCTTGTTTCTATTTTATTTATTATCCCTGATCCGGAAGTCACCTTTTCCTTTCCTTGGGCAGTACCTCCCAACAAGATTGATCCCTTTGGATCTTGGTCCATGATGGCCTTTTTATTGATTTTGACGATTGGATCTCTCTATGAATGGAAAAGGGGTGCTTCGGATCGGGAGTAACCACTAGTGATAGGGCAAAAAGAAATCGGGGGGAAGGACAAAAGTCAAGAGCAATGCCTACATTAAATCAATTGATTCGTCATGGTAGAGAAGAAAAACGGCGCACGGACCGTACTCGAGCTTCGGATCAATGTCCCCAGAAGCAAGGAGTACGCCCGCGTGTACCGACGAGAACACCGAAAAAACCTAATTCAGCTCCACGTAAGATAGCCAAAGTACGGTTGAGCAATCGACATGATATATTTGCTCACATTCCGGGCGAAGGTCATAATTCGCAGGAACATTCTATAGTCTTAATAAGAGGAGGTAGAGTGAAAGATTCGCCAGGTGTGAAATCCCATTGTATTCGAGGAGTCAAGGATTTGTTGGGAATTCCGGATCGAAGAAAAGGGAGATCAAAATATGGTGCAGAAAAACCAAAATCGATATGAATGGAAGATGCCTCTGTAACTCTTTTTTCCCCAATTTTCAGCACGAAGTTACTGGCTCTAAGAAGGCAATTGCACCTGAGCCCATGGACTGATACGGAGACTACTCTACAGGGGAAATCTCTTACTCGACTAGAGCGGATCCCGAGACTTCACCCGTTCTTTGAAACTGTCGGGCACTACATTCTATAACGAGAATCACAAGGCCGGTCAAACAAGGAAGAACCTGGCAGAGTGTCCTGAGATAACAGGGCATCAGTGACAACGCCCAGTGACGAGAGTGGCGACATACGAGGATCTAACCTCGACCAACGAGAGCGTAGCTGCTCGACCTCAGACATAGGGATTATCGGACCGGAACAATGGGATTCGCTCGACCGAAGGGAACGATGCGTAGCGCCATAGGGAGAACCTAGCGTAGCAGAGCCAGTCGCGACCAAGTAGATAGCTCTACGCCTCTGCCGAACGAACGAAGAGCTACCTAAGTACGGTTAAAGAAAGTGAAAATGATAGGTAAACAAAAGATAGAACAAATGCGACAGAAAGCGTCAGAGCTTCGAAAGCCTTAAATTGAGCTTGAAATTGAGTGTCCTTGAATTGAGCCTGTCGTATCCTTCCCAACCCAAGACGACAAGGCGGTAACAGAACTACGGCAACTCCGGAACGCATCATGCGGTTTGTTTCAAGGCATGGGTTATGGTCTAGGAGAACTCATGCGACTATTGGCGTTGGGGAAGCCATGCGTTAGGTAAACCAACCGCACATTGCAAGCGAAGGGGTGAAAGCTACTCGACTGTAATGTAAGTGGAGGACCTACAACGAGTTGCGGTTGCTTCGCAAGCAATACTCGACGGTATAGCGCATGCGTCTCATCGTCTTGGGGGCACTCGTAGTTGTTTGAGTCGTTGCGTTAGGGCAATACAACTACGAGAACCAGTCGTCCTAACGCTACTGTCAAACCTACTGTAGTTGTCGTTATTACCACTCGTCGGGTAGTTGTTCCGTAACACCTCGTAGACTACTAGTCGTTCCATTGTTGCACCACCCCAATGTGTGTTGCGTAGTAACTGCCTAGCTGTCTGTTACGTTGTCAAACCCTTCCGAACAACCACCTCTGACGCAGAGACTACGAGTGATGGACAACTAAACGACAACGAGTGGTTGCTTTACCGTCTTGTTCCGTCGCATGTCGTTCTTCCGTCTTTGGGAACACTAGTTGTCTTTGGTTTGGTAAGGCCGACTTGATGGTTGCGGAGCAAGGTTACCAAGGGGAACAACGAGTGGTTGCTTTGCAAGCCTATATTACGGTCTAGCGTTATCGTCGTTATGGCGCTTTGGAACACTGCTGATCGCCACCATCTATCAAGCAACCGTCGTCACAAATGGGAAAAATCATACGCTATGCATAGCGCTTCTAATTTATTTGGAGATTCTAAATGCAGCATGCGCTGAAACCCGCCTCACTACTTACTACTCTACTTAACTTAAAATAAAAAAAATTAGAATTCAAATTGGTCGAGAAAAAGAACCGCGCTAGTCGGAATTTGGGGAAAGATAGAGAGCTCTCTAGGCTCTCCTGATCAAATTGAGAGTTCGCTTTGCCAGTCCATGAATATGTTGTACCCAGCTGTTCGAGGAGTTGGCCAGATACGATCGAAGCCTGCCTGTCGGAAAAAGTCAGGACTTTTAGACATATTTCCAGTATCCGAACCCATCTCTTCTGCGATTCCCGGGTTGTCGGAATCTCTGTGTCGATCAGACCAGGAGTCCCAATTACATCGGTTTATAGGAGCGCCTCTCTGTTCCCATTTCTCACCCGGGTTCATCAAGTGATTAGCTGCTCAATCCATTTCTCCATCCGACTGATCTTGCCCTAGACTGACTCTGTTTCGACCTGCCTTGATTGCCTAGCTAATGCCACCGTCGCAAGCAACCTCTCAAAGAATAGGGAGTGAACGACCCATCTATCTAGTATCTAGCTCGTGATTCCTTCGGCCGAGCCAGCTATCGAAATCTTGCAAGCAACTCCAACCTCAACATACCCCGGAATGAGAGAGACATCAATGACAGAACGTAGGAAAGCTCCTAAACGGAGATTCAAGCCACGTAATCAATCCCCCCAAACTGTCACCTCGGGATGGTCAGGATTGCAAGCATCCTACACTAAGCGAGCTAGAAGCCTAAAGTGAATCTTTTTGGCATCTTTTTCCATTGCTTTGGACCGCGACTTTGTTTGTCCTTCCATCTTTCCTCGGCCCATGTCAAAGCTAGCAAAAGTTCGAGCCTACGGATCTCTCTTGAAAACGGTGAACGGCGGTCGGTCAGGACCCTTTTCTTCTGTTGAAGCTGAGACTGAAGCGTTGACTGTCCCT
The DNA here is from genome assembly GCA_026074375.1 of Tanacetum coccineum. Taxonomy (NCBI): domain Eukaryota; kingdom Viridiplantae; phylum Streptophyta; class Magnoliopsida; order Asterales; family Asteraceae; genus Tanacetum; species Tanacetum coccineum. The sequence goes on from BQNB010015498.1 coordinate 46,331, forward strand.
CATATCATTATAAAATTAAAGATCCACGTACTTGCCTGTCGATACCTAAACTCAGTACCACGCTTCCTCTAGTACACCTACTAGACCTATACTCATTAACGAATGTGTTCACCAGACATCTGACTTAGCAACCTTCTGCTTAACCGCAACGATAAGGAAGTGAGATCTAAGGATATGGGAATATAAAGTCAGGTGCGACGGTCCCTCAGTCAGAGCGGAAGCGGTCAGGCAAGTATCCGTCCAGACAATTTAGTGCAAGCGAAGGGTAGCGCCTTGCATATGAAGAAGCGACTAACAATGTGGACGAATGCGACGTGGCTTGCCATATAGATTTAGCGCTTGCAAGGCAATTCAGACGAGCGTTAGCAAGATTAGCGCTAGCTAGGTTACGCTAGCGGCTTGCATAAAGAAGCTAGCCCAGAAAGCAGTCAGGCAGCACGGCAAGTCAAATAAATCCTAACTGCTAATGCTAAAGTCGAACGATAGTAGTAGCGCATCACAAGTGCCGTTAGAGTCACACTGAACCTAGCAGAAAGCTTGGTTACCCTTGATTCTTATCAACCTACGAACCTGTATTAGATTTAAGCTATCAGGGCTGTTTGCCAGAGCTAAAATCGGCTCAGGGGAAGGGGTCGTTGAATAAGCAAAACAACCAATTGATGCCGTTATAGAAGAATTTCCACCTATGGATGAGAATCCGGAATTCGAAATGGATAATGCTGTTGGACTCCTACCGAAGCTGGTCTATCAATCCCAAGGCATGGAATCTGTTCGAGAAAGGTTGGAACGAAGACTTGGTTGAGCCTGAACCTCCTTTGAGGGATCCCAAAATCCTCAGTCCCAGATACGGACCCCTCTCCCCTTGAGATTGGATTGACTGGTTATTGCGGAACCAGCGGTTCATCCACATGCAACTTGAAAGAAGATCTACGATCCCCATAAAGGAAAGATAAGAAATATATAATGTCTATGAGCCCTATGACCTTGCACTCCCGGAATGTGCTTTAATGCAAGGAAGCACTTCCCGGACATCTATATCTAGTTTGAAACCTGATATCCTTCTTTTTTCTATCGTGAACTTCATTCTATTAAATAAAGGCGCCGGTAAGGTTTGATCAAAAGCTTCTCTAATACATTTGCCAGCAGCACAGCCGTTGACAAATCCGCCTTAGCCTCAGGTAGTTGAGACTTTCAGGGGGAGCAGGATCATCATTTCCACTAAAGTCGTGGAACCGGCTTCCATCTAAAAAAAGATGATTAGTTTCATCTATATAAATGGATCATTCTTAATTGGCCGAAGGCAAACGACCCTAATGAACCCTACTACGCAGGGAAGCCTTTACTTATTCTGGGTGTCGGAAATAAAGGTACCGCGAAACTTCAAGTCAATCCTAGGCATTGTGAAATCTCTAATCGGAGGCATTAGCATCAACCTAAAGGGACAACGCCAAGCGGAGGAGTTCGATTTCAACAACAACCGCGTGAAGACGGAAGGTATTGACAATAAGACTTTTGTAACTCTAAAATTGAGATAAAGAAGAAAGTACGTATAAAGTCTTGCTTACTATCTCCTGAAGAGAACGCGAAAGGATGCCAGGCTATATAAAGTGCGCGAGTTTCTGATTCACTCCGCTTTCAAGCAGAATTGGGTGATGTTTCCGTGTGAGTAATAGTTGGGTCTAGTGAGCGTACTGTCTGACCTAGTCCACTCAAGGCAAGCAAATGTTTTTGAAAAGCAGATAGTTCACGGTGCTCGTTCTATAGAAAAACTTGATATGATAAGTTCACCACAAACAAAAAAAACAAAAACGAAAATGAAAACTTCATACAAACGGTTTCATCTTCAGTGTCTAAATTGTCTACAAAACAAATGAAAGAACAAATGAAAGAGTTGGATCTTCATTAGAATGACAATGGCTAAACGGACGTTCATTTCCGTTTCTCTATTCTCGCTTCTTCTGATGCTTTTTACGATCTTTCTTCCCTTAGCGCACTCACTCGTCTCAAAATCTCTTAAGAGAATAAAGATCTACGCTGACGAAAAGGGATCGAGCTCGAGCTCTTGTTCCTCAAACACTGAGACTGAGATAGGCAAGGAGCCTAGAACGGGCCTAAAGCTGTCTCTCACGTCAAAACGAATACGAGAAAGCAAGTCTTTCATACCGAAAATTAGTCATATGTTGAGTCTCAAGGTAAGGTAGTCAGAGAAGATAGAACCGTGTTTTTGGCTGTCTACTTGAATTATCTGGTACACCACCTGGGGCTAAAGGCTGTTGAAGGCAAGTCATAAAAGATAGATTACCGATTTGAGGACGGGATAAGTGCCATAGAAGCTTGAAGTTTCCTCCAGAAGTAGCTCCAAAGTACTGTTTTCGAAGTCAACCTTCCCGTATTCTTTTCCGTTGCGGTAGCTAAAGACTTGAAGTACAGTAACGGAAGACGTTATGTCTCAATGAAGTCATCTGATGCCAATCCCTACGCCTCATAACGAGTAATGTTCTGCAGTAACGATCGAAGGATAGGGAGTGTTCCAGAAGTAGTCCTCAAGGAAAGTTACTCTGTTTATGCAAGGCAAGGAAGAACTGGTTGCATTGATAAGAGTATGAATCCCCCGCCGAGTTCAGTTGATGAGAAAGAGTCTGTTGCTGTGCCACACTTTTTCAGGAGAGTCAGATCATCGGGAGAGAGTGGCAGGCGCGGCGTAGTCCTTTGTTGCACGAGTACTGGATAGGCTTGGAGTATTCTAGTCTTTTCGAAACTAACTATGACACAACGTTCCATAATACATGGAATTAGACTGTTATACTCGAAAGTAATGGAAATAGTTGTACCTATTGAGCAAGTCTGCTCTCCCGTATTCACCCCCCGGTGGGGATAGGAGTTTCACTCAAGAAAGAATCTGTTGTTTTGTCCACTCATTCTTTCTCTACCTACATTAGCATGGGAATGAGTGACTAATAACGAGATGAACGAGAACGGCTTTGCTTGTCTTGGTCCCTCCCTTCCAGTTTCCTTTTTTTTTTTCCATATCAGTTTTGGAAGCAGCAGGAAGAGAGAGTAAATCCCTAAGGTCGCAGCTGCCTTCTTGGATGGGTTTTTATCCTTCACTGAAACACTAACGATAGTTCAGCTAAGATCCCTAGATACCAGACGGCGAATGAAAAGACTCAAGCCTACATGAACCATCAAAGAAAGACATTTCGATGGGTTTTGCTTGTTGCTGAATGAATATGCTCTATTCTTTCAGACCAAAATCAAAATAAAGATGGAGGCTAACAATAGCCTCATGCCAAGGCAAAGCCCCTAAAATACAAGAAGAAATTGGGTTCAACTAAGCCCTTAACCCAACATGAGGTGGAGCCTTAACCCGACACAAGATGGGACCCTATTAGGATAGTGGGCTTAGAACAAGACCCATCGGTGGAATAAGATCCACATCTTCATAACAACAAAAGGTGACACGTTCGGCCTCACTCAAGGTAATAGGCCAAACCTAACGATTCCAAACAAAATTGATGCTTATGATGACAAAACCAACAGATTGGCTTATCTAACTTCTTCAGTAATTTGAGAATTTCCTCAAGCAATAGTTGGAAATCCCATGTGATTGGCCCCAAGCCATTGATCCCAAGACCAGCCCCATATTCGTCCCAAAGGCATTACCATGAAATCATGGCAATTCTAAACCCAGTGCTTGTGTCCAAAAACACAAAGTTAGCACAACCCTTTGCAACCAAGCATTGACTTCATAAATCTCCATAGCCACAGCACCTTAAACGCCCTTGTCTGTTGGAGTCTGCACCCTACCTCTTTTTGCAACACTGCAATCAATGAAATCTTCAACTTCATCCTCTCCTTTGCCCTGCCAATCCTAGTAGTGCTGTGCGAGATGGACTCTCCTCATCGGAGGGTGCTATTCACACCATTGGTATTGAGTAAATCCTACTTCACCTACCTTTTGAACTCAGATCTCAAGAAAATGACTGGACTACAGGACTTCCGTCAGTGCAACTATAAGACCTCTAAAAACAAGTGTTGCTAGACTTTTTCCAGAGCTGTTGTTTGTTTTCTGCTACTCTTATAACAACTGCTAGGCAAGTTAACAAGAGTGAGGACGAACGATTACGGTGAGATACGATTTCGAATCTCTTGGTAGTTAGCAAGTGGAGGACAGGTGTGATTCTCCAAATGATCACTGGCCGGAACGATCTAGATACTAATTTACTAGTGCCATGGAGTCAGTCAGTCTAAACTCTATAGCTCAACAGTCTAGTGCAGCTAATGTACGAAGGAAGCAAGAAGTCAGCTAACAAGTATGAGAATCTCCACTGTTCAATCAACAACAACAGGGAGGGATGCCCCCGAGGGCATCCCGATCGATTCAATCAACAAAGCAAGTGTTGTGAGCCCACCGGCGATGAGGGCCTAAAACGGTATTTTATAGATTTGAAACTAAAAACCTTCATTCGCCTCAGAACAAGCCATTCTCAACATTCCTTGTTCAAAACTTTCTAGTGCTCTATCTAAGGATAGATCTCGGTATCTGTGGAGAGGAAAAGACATGAATCCTACAAATAACGTCAAAAATCTCAAAATTGATCTGTATTCCCCTTTCTTTACAGGTCTCACGTGTTCCCCTATTGAACTAAATGCAAAACCAAACAACCACAAACATTGCAATAAACAATTCTATGTTCAATTTGACTACAAAACAATTCTATGTCCACTTGACTCCTACCCAACCGTGTTCAAATTTTACAACTACCAATTCATTTTGAGATCTAGTAAGAATATCAGAGGGAATACTAGTCGACTCTTCCGTTTCTTCGAACAAGTCAGTACTCGCACGATTGGGGGAACATGCGTCAAATGAAGGTCGTTTTCTTTCCGATCCTCCAAGCACATATTACGGAATTTCTCCATCCCTGTACCTAAAAAGTCTTTATTCACCTGGAGCATTTGTAAGCGACTGGATCTTATCAGCTTCTCCTGAGTTGCATTAGCTAAAGTGGATCTACGATCACGGAACTAATCCATCGGTCTGTTTCAGCCCCATAAGCATCTGGATGGTCTCGCTCAGTGCTATCGTACACCCTATGCCTGATTTTCGCAACTTCAAAAACCCTTTCCCTATCCAATGTAGCTGTAAACTGCGCTTAATGGCTTCTTTCAGTTAACAACAAGTACCAAACAGCCTCGTTCTCTAACATAGCTAAGCACCTACCCGGCCCGGAACTACGAATAGTTTAGCCTATCTGGCCTAACTAGCTTGTTTAAAAACAACGCAGATCGGGACCTCTACACTCTGTAGATCACCAGAACCTATGCGCCTATCTTCGCTTTTTCGATCAGTCCGTTGCTACCCCGTTCACTTAGCCTAACGAACTCCGGCTCACTTCCACATGGATCACTCTGGCTCCGCTTAGGCCCCGAGCTCGAAACAGCCAACTCACTTCGCCTACGCAACGAAGAGAAGAGTTGACTTGCTAGCTCGAACATGCCACAGCATTCCGTTCACTTACGCAAGATTCACTCCGTTTACTAGTTTAAGCTAGCGCTATTCCACATCTTAAGCTTTCAGGAACCACGAGGGTTTCTGAAAGAACGTAGTGGGTGAACGAAGTTGACTTTTGACTTATAGCTTTCTCCTTCTCTTAGCCGAAGCTTATCCATGAATCCGATCTTAAGAAGAACTGAAGGACTAGTGTCCCAAATCCCTGCCGAAAGTAGACTAGTCCCCTTTTTGTCAGCAACTATTCCCTTTAGCTCTTTCTGGAAACTTACTAAAGGAGGCCCTTAACCTTGGTCGTCCATTGAGTTGAATGGTTGAAGCGCTATACCATTAGTCTCAGATAAAAGAAGCAATCCCGAATATAAGAAGATTGCTTTCTCTAGCTCTTAAAAAGAGGGGGTAGGTGCTCGTGCATGAAAGGAATGGACCTTCCATTTTTATTTAATTTAGAACCAAAACCCTAACTGTTGGGTTAGCTTCCATGGAAGGAAACTTTTCTATCGGGTAAGGAGTTAGAACAGGCCGAGGCCGAGCCTTAACCAAGCCATTAGATAGAAGAGAAGCGCGTAGCTATTCAGTTTTCTGTGCTCCTAATATGCGATTTTATGAAGAGCTGGTTCCGGGTATACCTTTATTGACAGAATTATACTCTCTTTCATCAGCCTTAAGTGAGATCTGACCTACTCTATGACTCCCTCTGTGAAGCTCTAGTCCTTTCTGCTTACTGTGCTGATAGTTCGTGTCCTTCCAGCCTCCTCTTGGCCTAACCTACCCCCTAAGGTCCTGATCTGCAGTAGCTGCTTCGCTTCTATCTTATCTATCTTATATAGTAGACCGAGTAGATGACCGAAGAGCGGACTTCTTTCCAACAAAAAGAGGAAGTTTCGATTCGAACAGAGATATGTCGGAATTAGCTCTTGGGAAAGATAGAAGGTCAGGGCTTCAGACCCATAATTCAACCTAGCCAACCAATGTGGGAGCTTCTTATCAAAAGTTCCAAAACCTTGAGATGAAGAAGGGAAAGCGTAAGTGAACTCGATCCAGTGGAGGAGGAGGAAGAGTCCTTGCAGATCTTTACTCACTCACTTCAAGAGTAGAATCCGCAACTCTAAAGGGGTATTGGCCGTTATGAGTAGTAAAGGCTACTATGAGCAGAAAGGGACTACTTGGCTCGATCGAGCAGCACCTACACCTTCTCGCGTAACGAAGCTAGGCTAGGATCGATCCCAATTCTTAAGAAATGTCAGAACCAGTAGACCCAGGTTAATGCCTTGATCTAGGAGCTTCGGTTTTAACACGGTTGTTCTCATTGAAAAGCTTATTGGAAGCTAAGTCTTTACCTTTTCTCTTCTCAATTGAGGTGTGGTGCCGTTGCGTTGGACCTGCCCTATATATGCGCATCGTTGAACTGCCCGCTTTTGGGGCTTATTAGAATGAGCTGGCATGCAGGCCACGTAACTCATGGTTTTTATTTTAGACCTTCAATCTTGAACTTAGAGTGATTTATTGGAAATCCTCTTTATTTTCGCTCTGTTGTGAAATCTTTATTATCTTCACCGGTAATGCCTAAAGGAGTAAGCGGCTTGACTTCGAAGTAGAGGAAGTTTGTGAGGAATTCCCCAATCCATCCACAACTTTATTCCTAGCACATGGTGAAAGCCGACGACATAAAGAAGAAAAAAAAAAAAAGCAAAAAGAAAAAGAACGCCTCAAATGAGAAGTCATTGCCTTCCTCCCCATTGTTTGCCAATGATATTAGCCAAATCCATCGAAAACTTATAAAAGGCTGGAATAAGGGCAGCACTTCCTTTTAAAAAAAGTAGCAAGTGAGCTTCGCGCGTTTGCATAGTTTTCACAATTTCATCGAGTCGTCATGAGTTGATTTAGCATGAAACGGAGGCGGGGCCATCTTAGGAGCGGCTCTTCGTCTACGGGGACTGTTTGCTATTTGACACTTCTGTCTCGCTATAGGCTGTAGTGCTTCTTTTCTTTTAGGCGGGGTCCCATAATGTAATGCTCTTCCTTCTTCTCTCTCCGTATTTGTTCGTACACGATAAATTATCCAGCGTCTGACTCACCACATAGGACTCCGTGCCCGATGCAGAATAAACTACGATAAGGATTCACCAATAATGAACCGGATGGATCCAAAGCACAAAAGACAAAAGCTTTGGTTGATGACACCTTTAAATAGAAGTGGTGGGATAACCTGGCGACAAAAGACTCATCGTCGCAGAGTAGACATGTATCAAATATTATAACTCACGCCAAAACTACTCAAAGTGAGCTTCTCAGCTGATAGAAAAATGTGTTCCTAGAACGGAATTTGGTACGCGCATGGGGGGTTTCGTCAGTCGCGGGGCCTAGTGTTGCATAGCTGGGCGATTTAATAAACAAGGCGGGGGTTTACCCCACTATTGGCTATGTTAGTAGGGTATATACTCATAAGCACACATAATACTGTCGGGAGAGATTGTTGATGGACCAGGGGACAGGGGGATACTACACATATTTATATGGTAAAAAAAAAATAAAAAACAAAAAAGTATTTGGGGGGGGGGGGGTTTGGGGGGGGGGGGGGGGGGGGGGGGGGCGCGTGTGGTATATATACTTAGTGTGCCTATTGTGAAAGGAAATTATGGCTTCGCAATGTCACTTCAAAAGAAAATCCCTATTCTATTCCATACTGACTCTTTTGCCGAATCGAGGGGGCTTGGCTGGTACCAGGACTCTAAAAGAGTTTCTTCGAGCGATGCACGGTCTTTCTATCTTTATTGGGTTGCATGCCCATGGCAATCTTTTTTAAAATTGAATGGGATTTCTCTTCCTATCCCTGCCCTCCTCCTTGTACCAGTTGATGCTGCGTATTGCACACTTGTTATATTTGTTTATATAGTGTTAGTTCTATAACGAATTTCAAGCGCCTATGAATTAGTTCCAAGAAAGCGGCCGTTCACGTCAGGAATCAAGGTTGTTGATGTAGTTGCTATTCTTTCTTTTTTTCGTCTCGATTGGGTTGGTGTTCAGTGTACCGCTCGTTGGTACAAGATCGAAAAGCTCTTTTCTGCCCAAATTCCCATTTCTTTCTGGTCGACAGCCAACTATTGATTTCCGACAAAAAGTCTTTCCTCATTTTTAGAGCAAGACGAGGAACTACAAGAAATGCATTTTTACTATGACTCTAAAGGAGTTTATTCAGCAGTTGAAAAATAAAATGGTAGGGACTCCTGGTTTGAATGAGAGTGAAGTTTTGCAGGGGTACCAATTAAACACTTCCATAGTTAAGTAGCAACTTACTCGTAACAAGCAAGGCAAAATAGAATTAACAGCAACAGATAACAAAAACAATCCCAAAATAGTCATAATTATCACTAGCAAAAGGATGCAGATATATCAGTTATTTACAAACTAGTTCAGGTTCAAGTTGACGAAAAACATGTTACTCACTTGAACCTTTCTCCATAACAGGTCCATCTCGACTTCAGCAGGGGGCATGTTAGGATATTCAGCTCATTCTTTTGGTTCCTCGCTAACTACTTTCTCTGATTTGCCTGTATCTCCTGTCTGACTTGGCTTGTGATTCTGACTGCAATAGTGACCGAGTCTGAGACTGTGCCTGTGTTAGACTGTGTCTTGTGGCACAATTCCAATAACCACCAGTATGGACCTGAAAGATACCAACCCTTGTTCAGTACAACAATGACACACAAGTGACTGAAACAAATCAAAAAGCATTATATAAAAAATGTTTAAATACAAATTATTAGTAGATTATATGGAATATAAAATTATAAATACGTTTTGAACAGCTTTCGGCTCATTCCTTTGTAAGCGAATTTTTAGTTCACCCATTTGACCTGTAAGAGATTACATAACTTAAATCGACCCCACGACACCACGCTAGTGTCTTGGAAGCCAAATGCCATTGATTGATGCTCATGGAGAGGGGTCACTTGCAGCATCAGGGTCAGGTTATTGGTTTAGATTTAAGCAAAGAAATGATATCGAATGGAATCGATGAATCCAGAGTTCTTTTTGGTCTAAAGAATCTTAAGCTGAACCCCTTGTAAAAGTAACTTCAATTTCACAAAGATTCCTACAAGATTTGGAAGTCTTGCAAGTTTGTTGTATATGAACTTGTCTAATTCGATGTTTTCAGGCCAGATTCCTGGAGAACTGTCACAGCTGACAAGGTTAGAAATTCTTGATCTCTCTGAGCCTTTCATTTTTTGGAATTAGCTCATTGGGACTCAATCGAATTATCTTGCTTGTTCAAAACCTCACACGGCTTAGAGGTCTTTATCTGGATAATGTAAATATCTAAACTCGATTGGTGCCAAGGTCATCATCTTTGCCTAATTTGGAAGTTTTAAGCTTGTCCGATTGTCAGCTTTCAGGCCCATTAGATGACTCCCTTGGAAATGTGCAGTAACTTTCGGTAATTTGGCTAGCTTCAAACAATCTGAGTGCTCCAATTCCAGATTTCTTTGCAAATATTAAGAGTTTGACAGTTATGAATCTCGCTTCTTGCAACTTGATTGGAACATTTCCTGAAAAGGTCCTCCAGTTGCAGAGTTTACAGACTCTTGATTTATCACTTAACAACAACCTTAGCGGTTCTTTACCTGATTTTCGCATTAACGAATCACTTCAAAGTTTATTGCTCGGCAACACAAACTTTTCAGGGCGATTTCAGTGGAAGAATACTGAAATCCATGGAAAAATTCACTCACCTATTGTACATTGACTTGTCAGTAAACAGGTTGACTGGTCAACTTCCATCATTTCAAATGTGCAAGAATCGTGCCCATATTCACCTCCCGAGAAACAGCTTATCCAGTATGATCCCATCTTCCTATTTCCAAGATCTCCAGAGTTTCAAACTCGTCCATACCATTGTTGAACTCGCTTGTCTTAAGCAGTAACAAATTGAAGCTTTCTAAAAAAAGCAGTAACAAATTGAGAGGTGAAATTCCTAGGTCTTTTTTGAACTTTGGACAGCTTAGTGTCCTCATACTTTCATCAAACAACCTGAGTGGTGTAATTGAAACCAAAGATTTTTAGGGTCTCGGCAACCTACGGACTCTTGATCTTTCATTCAACCAGTTTTCACTTATAACTAGCAGCAACAGCTCTATTTTGTCATTAGGGGAGGCCATGTCTTTTGATAAAAGAATATCAGGTTCTCACTCCATAATGGGATAAGGTTTCATTCCACTAGTCCAATGCCTGGCCTTTTGCTTTCCTCTCTTCCGAATTATTCAATTTGAAAAATTTCTTTCGGATGGACTGTCCCCGAAAACGGTTTTCTGAAAAAGAAAGTGATCCGCTATCCTTACTCCCTTGCTATTTCCGCCGAGAAGTGACGTTATCAAGCCGTCTTCGCCTATACCCGACCAACGAATCGTTCGTGACACGTACTCCCTGGCGACGTGAATCTCTTTCAAATAATTGTAAGGTACCGGCGAGCCCTTCCTTACGTGGCTTACCACGAATGAACTTCTACACAACGACCGACAAACCAATGGCATATGCGGTATGCGGGTGTCAGGTTTAGGTCTAGATGGAGGTTACAGTTCCGGTTATGGTTCGAGTGGAAAAGCACGTATCTTGATGCGTGTACCGTACTGCTATCCAAACGAAGATGAATTACCTACCGACCCTGTTCCTTCTCTGTGTTGGGCTATATTACGCTATCGATAATCGATAGAGTAACTTGATATGCGAGATGCCCTTACCTTGACATGGCAGGTACAAGATCCTTTCCAACCAGGCTGCTCTATCAAAGGACTATCTCAAAAGCCGGAGAGAATGATTGAATTGAAGCCATGTCTCCCGAGAGAGAAAATGAACGATCGACTGCTAAAGATCTTGACTAAAGCATTGATAGCTTTGCAGAGGAGAAAACCTTTGATTCTTCCCGAAGGTCTTCCTTGCATGCTGAAGTGAACAGGGGCGGTACCAACTACGACTAGAAAGCGGTCACTCCTGTCAATGAATACCATTCATAGTTGTCTATGTTAGTAACATAGCCATAACGACTTTGTTTTACTGCTCGAGGTGGTGATAGCTTTTATATATTTACTTAATTAGTTAGTGCTCTTCCTATTTGTTTTCTCGGCTTTCTTCTGCCGAACCGAACGAAGACAGTTTCTCTCCCCTCTGTACCTATTGCGCTGATATCTTCTCTTTCACTCTCTTTCTTCATTCAGGAAAGGTGAAGATTGAATCGGGAACAGAAAACGAAGGATGAACAGACTTGTCCTTTGGTCGAGTTTGCTTCACTTCCCGCGACAGCTAAAAAGGGGCATTTAGGACAACTATTTTAATGAGCACAACCCAGCTCGGGACAGTTAAGACAAGACGGTTGCCTCTCCGGTAAAGGGTCAAGAAAGAAGGCCCAGGCCTACGATTGGAAAGCTAAAGCCTTCCCTTAGAAAGCGCAGGATTGAGATGAGACTTCGGAGGATGCCCATGGAACTTGACTTCTTTGATTCTTTGATCGGAATACGGATGAGATCAGAAAGGCCATCATTGGGGCAAACGATGCAAGGCCAACAAGTCACTTTCAGCTGTCAGACCTTCTTAGCTAGACTGAGACTGCTGATATATGGACGGAGTGGCGAGCTCTCGCTGATCTCTACGCGGATCTCCTCGAGGGTTACTGCATGGAGGGCGGCTTGTCGGTCAATCCTTTCTAAGGAGCTTAGCTTCCCAACCATTGAACCGAACAACCCGGTGATTCCTCTTCCATCAACAGCTCCCTCGCTTTCCACGGGGAAACTGACCACATGATCGGCAATGGGCATAGACCCGAAAACAAGATTCACTCGTTCTTCAGCCCTCACTTAGACATGAGGGAGAGGCCCCAAAGATAGGATTCAAGGAGTAGGCGATTCCTGAACGGATAAGATGGAAAGAAATTCATTATTGAATTTATTATACTGCCGGAAAGGCCGATACGATAGGCCCTGATTCAAAGACTGATACAATTTCCTCGCCTCGCTGCCAACAAGAAAGAAATTCCGTTATGCGGCAAAGCAGATGAACTACCTAACTAAGGGAAGGGGGAAGAAGGGTCAAACACCTGATATGACTAAGCGCTAGGGGATACTCTTATACCTGCACCCTCCGCTGCTTACCAAATTCTTAGGGAATGGTTAAGGAATCGAAGACTTCTTTAGTGCACCTGTCGTTAATCGGAAATGGAAGATCGATCGGACCGATCCTCAGTTGGTTCGTTTTGGTCTGATGTGGAAGATTTACGACATGGTTGCGGTAAAGGGTATAAATTTCCGAGTACCTATCTTGGACGTTGGTACCGGCCTCCCTTTAGGAGGTTCTGTATTGGGTGGTATCAGTGGTACAGATTTATTGGTGTCTGCTCTAGGTTTGACACAACCTAAAGCAGGACGTGGTATCGTGCTTCCTAGTGTTTTGATACACTTTGGAGAAGATCCCACGGTTACGACCATCAGCTTACTTACCCTAGCACACACTATAAGGGGGCTCAGAAAAACTTATAAATGAATGAACTTAGCCATATCCTTCATTTCAGTACTTTTGCTCCCTTCAACACGTCCCTCTACTCAACTTGGTAACCTTCTCCGATCCGCTCAGAAAAAACAGGCAATTTTTCAGAGAAAGAAAGGCCTAGCCGAAGGAGAAGGAGGCAGGCGCTAGCTTATGATTTCCGTTGTCCAATCAACTAATGGGGTTTTGGGGTGTGCAACCTGAACTGCTTAATCTTTTCCAGAATGTCAAAGAAATGGTTGCGGGTTGACGATTCCGTAGACATCGTAGATGAAATACGAACAATAGCACGGGCAAACCAACGCTTTGATGAAAGTTGTGAGCTCGCAGCGAGAAGAGCACTTGAAGAACTGGATCCATCTTTGACGCCTGCAGAAAGAGAACAGGAAGAAGCAATTGGATAAGAATCATACGCTGAATGAGCAGACGAATCGACCGAGCAAAGTAGATAGGAGTACTAGGGAAAAACATGCCGGTGCATTTCCTCTGTTGAAGAAAGAGTGCTGCCCGGGCGGCACGTTAGCATCATGCTACAAGTAGTACTTCCGTAGCCTCCGATACCAGGCCATAAAGTGTTGTAGGGGGAGGATCAGTCTTTGCTAGCAGCCCTGCCAAAGGACTGTGCGAGAAAGCCATACATTACAACCTAGATGACTCCTCAGCAATGCTACTAGTCCTTTCTTCTTACAGTGATGAGAGTTCAGTCATTCGAAGCTCCGTTCGCACCTGATCCCTTTGCTTGTTTACCAGACAAGAAGGATTAGACTTTATACCATACCACTAATGGACTATAGCAAAGAGCCAATGCCAGCTACTCTTCTAAGCCATAAAGCGAGGGGCTAACCGGGTATTAACTCCTCCCGCTACGCTTCTTCCATCAAAGGATAGCCGTTCGTAAGCTTTCCCAAAGCATCCTTCACTCACTAACAATCCTAATCCACTTAGTTGATTAACTGCTTCTCTTTCTATAGGTCGTTCACTTAGCGGGAGGCTAGCCCCTTGTTCCCTTAGTGCTTCTTCCCTTAGCCTACTTGTTCCCTCCTCACCTCAAATAGTGCTTCGCCTACTAGCTAATCGATTAACTACCTTGCTAATCCCACTTCAAAGCAAGAAATCTCAAGACTTGGTGATGGACCCGCTTCATCCATCTAACCTTAAGCGGAATAGGAGGGAGTAGAGAGAGTGGATCGAACTAGCAAGACCGGAATAAGAGACTTAGATCACGATCTCTTTTTCTTCCTCATACCTTTCTCGACCTCAGCCAAAGCATATCCTTTCAGAGTGAGCTAAACTAGCATTCAATTTCACACCCTTCCATTTGATGTTAACGAAGGAAGAAGCGAGACCTTATTCAAGACTTGATAAATTGCATCCATCACACAATTCAATTCCCTCATGAGAACGAGCCCCCCTCTCTAAACTCATCTCCTTCGTCCTTCCCTCTAACTAAGCATGAGACCCCATCATGCCACCATCTACTTGCTTTCAACCCCCTTTGCTTTGCTTTGCATAGGATTCTGTTGAGTCAACATCCCCAATACCACTTGAAAGTCATCCTTCATCATCGTTTACTTATAATCTCTTTATCTATGCTATGAAGGGTTAAAACCTTGCCCTTTCAATCTCGACCTACGCTTGGAATAGTGGCTTTAGATAGTCATCTTCCTCCACTGCACGAGCCAGACCTTGTACGGGCTTTTCCCTTGAGTGGACAAGCTTGAGTGAGCATTCCGCCTTATGAACAAGGAAAGGAAAGGACGAGATAGCCAAATAGACGAGGAAAGGTTCCGGGAGAAGGGGGATTAAGCAAGTCTTCTTTGATCCTGCTTATTAATAAGTTTTCCCGCGAAGGCTGTCCCACTATGGCAGTGGTGTGCTTAGGGTGAAATGCCACTCCTGAGCTAGCATGTTCTCCCCTTGAGGCGCAACTATCGAAAAGGGAAGCAAGTAAGCCTAAGCCCTATCGTATCAGCGAGTCAGGCATAAAGCTAGGGGTAAGTGGCCCAGGAAGCCTGCTCGTACAAACTTGAGTAATATGTCTATCTCAACTAGTGAAAGAAGTTACTTGCCTACTCAACTAGGTGCTACTCCTACTCCACAGAAGATTTGCTAGAATTAAACATGGAGACACTCTTCCTTTCTCTTCTCTCTGCTTCGGGGAAACTCACTTTCTTTAGTCTCTATCCTTCTACTAGCTAGAAAAGCCTGACTTCACGGGTACTAAGATTAACTGCTTTTCTCCTCTTGCCACAGCTTGACTACCCCTTTACTATCAAGCCAAGCCTCCTTTACTACTTGAACTATCAAGCCTCCTTTACTTTACTACTTGAACTATCAAGCCTTCATCGTATCGTTTAGCAGGAAAGTAAGACAGGCCAGGCTCCTTAAGCATAGTTGAAAAGAAATGGTAAGGATCTATACACCAGAGAGGAAGTACTGCACTTTATGGCAATTCTCTCGATCTCTGATAAGTCAGCTAAAGGATGAACTCAAAAGTCTCCCATTGGATAAGATAGAGCGAATTCTGTATTACCCTCAAATAAAGGGGATTTTTTTCTACATCAAGAGAAGGAGAAGTAGGTTTGGATAATAATGCCAGCAGGGACAGATCTTATTTTCAAGAAAGTTAGCTTGTCAATTCTTGGTGTCATACTCACTTGTCATACTCCTTCCTTACGATCACTTCCAATGGCATTTCCTGTTGATTTGTGGCATTTCCTGTTGATTTGCCCCCCGGGCCTATTCTATACTAAAGTTCAATCAAACGTTTGATCTCCGCCCAAATCGGGCTACGCGCGTTCCCAAGGCAACCTGCGACCAGCTTAAGCCGTCGAAATCTATGTCCATTAGACGGGAAGTCGTGCAGATCAGAAAAGTAGGCATCGAGCCCTCGTTTAATGTCTGACTCATCCTCTATATCAAGTGCAAGGTGACCATCGCGATACATAGAGCGGGCTTTTTCAAAAATGGCATCAATTTTCCTATCGCACCTGGCGAAATGATTTTCTACTGATCTCCATTCTCGAGACGAACGGAGCTCGTCCCACTCCCTTCTAGCTATATTTTGATGTTGCTCCGCGGCGCCCATATCCGCTGGGTCCGCATTCTCGTTCCCCGCGAAGAACCCCACGTCGAAGGGGGCGGAGCCCCCCCCGCCATGGCCCATGCTGCCCCCGGGCAGCCCACCTCCTGATGAATGAATAAAAGGAGCGACTGCGCGGTGCAGCTCATCCATCAAGAGATAACCCAAAACTTTAAATAAGAGTATATAAAAAAAAAATTGAACCAGTATATAAACACTTTGCGACATATTCGGGATTGGGAACAGTTGAAGCATTTTCTGCTTCCAAAAGATGAGGTACATATGGAAAGAACTTGAAAACCCGAAACGGCAGCTACTCCAGAGGCGAACCGGAACAACGCTCGGTCTTGTTTCTGGGTTGAGTGGAAAAGGGGTATATGAAGTTCGTTCTGTTCCTCTATGCATCTCTGTGATGGGTAAATCTCCGTGAAAAAGGGGCAACTTTCGTGTAGTTTGTAACTGGGTGTAACTATTCAGATCTTTTCGAGAATAAATCATTCTCTTAATAGATCTCGTCTTGTTCCTCAATCTTCGAAGAATGCGGCGTTGTATTATTGTAAGTTCCCTGTTCCAAACATTTCCTTCAAGTAGACGACAAGTTTTAAATTTGAATGAAGGCATTCCTCCCTCACATGCATTTGCAACAGATTCATGCTAAGACCGGTAATCCCCATAGACACGGCCATTCTCGGCATCTTCCCTGTTGCCCCTCTTCTCAAAGCCCTTCGAGAGGAAGATGAATGTCAATGTGCCATTTTCTTCTTTCCCCGGGATACTATTGGCTTACTCTTCTTTTCCTTCGGCGAGGATACCTTAGTTCCAATCGTTTGAGGAAAGTCGGCATTCTTAGTTGAAAGGAAAGGACTTCTACCATGAACGGACTCTTTGCCTTGGGGAAATCACTTCCTTGGCTTACTAATGACCATTTCGAGAAGAACCTATTTGAAGTCTAATGCCACATCTGACTCAACAGCTCCTTCTTCCTCTGAGAACTCTACTTTGATTCCTGCCTCCACTACTGGTGTGTCTTCTGCCATTCTTAGTGCTTCCCTAGTGGCATCTTCACTCATGACAAACTTAAGCATCGAGTCTTCATCGCTGTCATAGGCTACGGCTTTGTAGTCCTACACCACTGCATCTGGTTCATTGTCCTTTGTGAACCCGAAACCATTGTTGCCCTCTTATTAGGTTCATGGACTAACTACAGGACCCTCGGCATGTATTCCACAGCCCTCTAGTTATGTTTTCATGCCTTCCCCACAGGTATATACCATGGTTCCCTCTGCTGCCTTCTCATCGTTATACACCATGTCTTCCAATGCATCTCCTTAATCTTTCCCTTCCACCTACCAGAACCCATCATCCTTCTCACCTGCGCCCCTTCTTGCTGCACCTATCTCGTATCTATAAAGCTAGACTGGCACAACTATCTTCTCTGGAAATCGCAGTTTGAACCTATATTCATCAATAATGATTTAATGGGCTATGTGTAGGGGACCTTTCCATGATCCCCTTAATTCATCAGTGATGCCGATGGAAGGGAGTGCTTGGGTGAGAACGGATCAAAGTGTTCGCTCTTGGTTGAATGTGACACTCTCAGTAGAGATGTTGACGGAAGTTTACAAT
>BQNB010015499.1:0-54812 GCA_026074375.1 Tanacetum coccineum
CAAGCGAAACATGCAATTTCAAGTCAAGTGAAACATGTACGATTGAGGACAAGCGAAATACGTTTTAATTTCAAGCGAAATATGCAGTTTTGATTTCAAGCGAAATATGCAATTTAAGTTCAAGCGAAACATGCAAGATTGATTTCAAGCGAAATATGTTTCAATTCAAGCGAAATGTGCAGTCTTCAATTTTCAAGCGAAATGTGTAAATTTTGAAGCGAAATACGTAATTTCCAATCAAAGCGAAATATGCAATTTTTCTTTCAAGCCAAGCGAAATATGCACAATTGCAAGCGAAACATGTCAGTTTAAGATTTTGAATTTTCAAGACATTCAATTCACAACAAACAAACCTTAATCCAAATCAATTAACATTCACGGTTTTCTATTGATTTTGTAAAATCCTGCGAAAGACACAACTCTTTTCTCGGTTTTAATCATAGACTTGTAAAATCTCGTGAACGTTTATTGCTTTCTTTTTACTACAACTTCAATCACAACAAATCCACTTAAGATCCTACAAATTTTTTTCACTTCATAATTTTTAGTAAAATGGAAACGAAAGATACTTTATCTTTGTGTTCGAATTCAGAAGAACAACAAATGCAACAAATTCAAGACAAAGCAAAAAAGAGTTGCATGGTATCTTTTCGACATCTTCATTCACACCTCAAACTTCTTTCACACAACGACTTACAAGGAACTCGAACCGAGTCTGGATTCAAACGTGCATTTGCGACACTCTTTGGTCAAGATATAGAGACTTTCACAGGCACAATGTTCCTATACGTGGATCAACTAGAAAAGTAACTTGACAAAGAAGAATTTTAAAAGATTGGATCTATGGCTTCTTTTAAAGTACTCGAGACACAGTTTCAGATGTTCATCAAGTCACGGATGTATATGGATGATGAATATGTTGTAATGACACGCAACTACTTTCTACAATACACTCAACTCGAGATTCCAGAATTCCGTGACACACTGATCCAACACATGGAATCTGTGAAGAAGTCGATTGATAAAAGAGCATTGCATAAAAGAGAGTATGACATCTGGGTGAATGAAAGACAAATGCAGACAACAGAGGGAAAGGTTGATACGGGAAAAGCAATAGATGCTAGTTTGGTTAACACAGAAAGCATTGGGACAGAATCAAAAGAGCAGGATACAAGCAGCAGATCAGGGAATGATGCACATGTTGATGATGCAGATATCAGACCAATATATGATGAAGGGCCAATGGCTGAGGTACAAATAACTGCTGAAATCAATATCTTTACTACTATACAACAGCATACTAAGCAACTTGAATTCAATAATGAAGGAGAGGTTGACCAGAATGCTAAACAATGTCATGACACATGTCCTTTGCCTGCTAAATTAACTGATAACTAGACAACTAAACTCTCAAATTAATCTTTTGAATATGAAAATATTCATCTTAAAAAGACCGTTGCCCAATTTCAAAAAGATTTTTTAACAATGGAAGTACATTGTGTTAATCTTGAACTTAAATATCAAAATCAAGCTTTAAAAGAAGGGCAACATGGTCAATTTTCGAAAGTAAAAAGTAATGAAGCCAAGGTAAAACATGACATAGATGTAATTGAAACAATAAACATCGAATTGGAACATAAAGTGGCTAAGTTACTTAAGGAAAATGAGACTTTGAAAAGGCATTACAAAGAACTGTTTGATTCTATAAAGACAACGAGAGATAAGAACATAGAACACACAACTTCTTTGATTGCAAATAATGATAAATTCAAAGCTCAACTTCAGTAAAAAGGGTTTGCAATTGCAGCATTAAAAATGAGTTAAGGATATTAACAGGAAATAGTGTGAATACTAAGTTTGCAAAATCATCAATCTTAGGGAAACCGGCTTTACAACCACGTAGAAACCAATCAGTTGTTAGACAACCGACTGCGTTTAATTCTAAAAGACCTAGAATTTCAAAGCAACGGTTTACCTCCCAAGTTGATGTCAATAACGATTTGTCAAAACCAGTCACTACACATTATTTGCCTAAGGAAAGAGAATCTGTTGTTGCAAAACCTCCATCCACATGATTGCAACCTGGATCATCTAGGTAATAGCTCAAAGACATGTTATTAAAACACTACCTAGAAGGAAGCTAAGAAAAGATCACGAGACAGCAGTAGGAATCAGAACGCTAGTGTGATGCCTTCCTGCATATGATCACAAAGCACAACTAATGGTAGCAAATCAAAACCTAGGATCAATAACCAAAAGTCTAGGAATTGGCCTGCATCTAAGAGTAGCTGCGTCACGACAAAGATTGTGCCCATAGCAGAACACTCTAGGAATTCTAGAAGTTTTTCTAACTCCAAACATTTTGTTTGCTCGTCATGTTAGAAATGTGTCTTTAATGCCAATCATGATTCTTGTGTAATAAAATTCCTGAATGAAGTCAACTTACGTGGTAAGGTTTTCCATGCCAAAAAGACAAAACAAAAAGAACACCTACCCCTAGATCAAACAATTTTGCAAAGAAACCAGAAAGACAGATCCCAAAAAGACATAGGTCTTCAATCATAAAACTTCCGTTGTCATGAAAATAATGACTCGATAGATCTTGTGTCTATTAGGTGAAAACCAACGGTAAAAGTTTCAGATAGTTGGTCTTAGTTTGTTCTACAGGAAAGATATAAAGTGTTAAAGTCAGTGTTCACATCTAGACACAACCAATGTTGACAGTGAACCCACAAAAGGTTCAATATTGATTATATCACACCCGGGTATGAAGCAAACAACTCTTGATGTCATGTGCAGTACACAATAAACATACTGCAGGTACATCCTTTAATACCAATAAAGGAATGACTCTGGAGTTTGGTTGGCTGAAAACAAACTTATATCTTAAGACAACAACCAGGGCTTCAAGGAATTTTCATCTGATGAATAAGCAATGACTTCTGATCATAACAGTTCAGAACTCGAAATTTACGACCACAACAATGAATAGTCAAGTTCAAAGCTGGTTCCAAAAGTTGTTCCTCCAGTAGACAAGACAGCTACATCACGACAAGAGTTGGAATTACTATTTCATCATCACATAACAATGCTGAGGTCAACATGTAAATATTTTTTATAAAACCAAAAATATAAAATTTCAAAAAGAAAATACAAAATCAAAAAATCAGAAAATGTTTCAAAAAATATTCTTCTCGACTCTATTCTTATGAATCATTCTCACACTTTACTTACTCTAGAAATGGTGGAATAATAACGACACGGGCGGATGTAAATGACAGTTCGAGCAAGTCTAGGAGTTTCGAAATAGTTTTCAAATATGTTCATTTCAATTACACACTCACACACACTCACTACACCCACCAGGAACAATACACAAAAGCGAGGGGAAGGGGCGCGCGGGCGCCGGGCGAGTACGCGGGGAACACCATCTCTAGTCGCCATAACCGACACCGCACGCAACTCCGACGCGAGCAGTGTAGGGAGGTGAAACGCATAAGTCCAGGTCCTTAGTGTTAAAACATAATACACACTACACACACCCCATCAACTAATGCACACACCTACAAAACCAAACACCAGCCCTTGCAATCCCGCGAGTTTTCCAAAAAGTTGAACATATCATTCATGAAATTCTCAATGACAATTCAAATCTTTTCCAAAATTGTGTGTTCAACATTCCTTCCCTCATGATTGTTTTCAAGATAATTAGAATTCTACATATGTGTCATTATTTTTGAATGATCAAAGTTTGAGGGGAGTTTTTTCTGAAAAACAACGTTTTAATGATTTTTGGATACATCATAACATGACAACTCTTATAGGATACAGCGCGCTCGCGAGTATAGAAAGGTCTAATAACATCTACGAAATAATACTGACTATTAAATAATATGATTGTTTATAAGATGATTAGTGGTTTGAAACATAAATTTCGAAGAATACTTCAATGACAATTCATAAACTTCAAAATTTGTGCTTAACAATGCTACACCCTCCATTTTTATAATTCAAATTACAACTTGTGTTATCATTTTTTTTGGTTGTCAGACATATGTAAAATCGAGGGGAACAAGTTATATGTTCCATGTAATTCATCTAAGTAAAATGTTTTACCCCATGGTATTTCAAGACAAAATTTAATCACAAAGAATTTCAAAAACAAGTGAATTAGAATTTAAAATAATGTGAAAATGTAATTTAAAAATGTGATTCTTGAAAATAATAAGGATTTATATCGACTCAAAGTGCTTGATGACTCTCGAAAAAGGTTTATGGTTACGATCTCATACCCTCAACATCCTTATTTCCACGACGATTACTAAAGTCATAAGGTGGTAAGTTTAGCGATATTTTGTTCAAATATCCACCCAAAACCAGAGGTGATCTACCCAAGGACACTCCATAGTAGAAATAGCAGTTCCTTAGGATAAAATTGGATGATGAATGTGGTATAAGGGAAAATTCGACTAAGATTTCAGCTAACACTTGAACAATCACAACAAAGGTGTTAAGAATGACAACTTGGTAAGCATAAAGGGGTTGAAGAAAGAAAAAGAAATTGTATGGAAAAGGTTGAAAAGAAAGGAATGCCCTCTACACAACTTTAGGCATGAAACTTGGTTAATACAAAAGCTGTTCAGAGATCACAATGTTTATTTTCTGAAATTAAATACGACTATCATGACCAGTTATGTAATGCACAAACCCGCATCCTAGCCATACGGTTTCCTCTCAACATAAATTTTCTCATTTGTCACGTAGATACACACGACTGTCTATTGACTTCTCACTCCTAGTTAGTTTGATATGAAATAGGATGGCATCGGCTTAGCCTCCGATTACTAAAACACAAAATGCCTCTATCTCTCCATCTATTCTAAAGCCAAAGATCCACATAAATAAATCTCATTAGGACACATGTCCATTCTAAACACTAATGTTGACACCAATTAGTTTCAACAGCAGATAACAAATCCCTACGCATATCCTTGTGAATTGTGGCCAGAACATCCAAGTGATACAATATTACTCACAAATAAGATGAAATCCTGCTTGAGCCAAGCATCAAACAATCTCCTTAGTAAGTGACTTAGTGCGAGATTTTAATATGAATCAAACTTGTTCAACTGAAAGAAACGAATGGCATTCAAGTGTAATCAAACGTGTTTCCATGAAATGAATTGACGGCTTAATCAGAAAAGATAGTAACATCTGATGAGCGCGCTCTTACCAAATAGATGTCTGCTTTGAAATGTTCCGATAATGAGAACTAGTCAGCATGGTAAATCTAGTACATCAATGATAGAAGATCATTACCATTTGACTGGAAACGCCTGTCAAGGAGATTCTTTGAATCTACCTAATCACAGGTAAATATATATAACTGAAAAATGGTCCTACACTTGAACCGAATGTTTAATCTAACCAAATTCGACGATGACAAAGCCCCTATTCGTCCAGCACCTTATTGCTAACATTTATTTCAAATACATATAGATGGAGATGGGTGATTGCCTTATTCAGCCTGAAGTTAGATTCATTACCACATGCACAATAAAGCATAAACCACATAAGACATACTATAAGCATCGAGGATTCAAGAATCAATAAACTAAGAATTAAAGACAAAGACTTCTACAACAAACTCTGAAATACAAGACTTCTCTTCAACGATATCAATTCTATCAAGGTTTCTTAGCAAGCATTCAAATGATGCAAAGTGATGAAACATGTTTGACAAGACCACAAATCGCAAATTGAAAAGACGATCAAGCCGAATGGATAAATGATAAAGATCCTTGGACGAAAAGACAGAGTCAAAAGACAATGACAAAAGCACAAGATTATAGAACACAAAGTATGACGCTGAGCGCGCGCGCTGCGCGTACAACGTAGACAGAGACAAAGATCATAAGAGCTTAATGACAAAAGCAATCTCATAGAATCTCACAAGGAGTTCACCAATGACCTCACATCGGGAGATTGTATATCCTCAAAAATAGGTGGAGAGTCGAACAATAGAAGTACATTCATTAATTATATTAAGGTCTCGGTCATAAATTAATATACTGTAATAGGCCTAGACGGTAAACAGGCTCTGAAAATGTAAGCTAACCTGGTCAAGTGTAATCGGTGAAAGCCTAAGTAATCCCAAGTCCACCCGAAGAAATACAAACAGGCATGAAAGCCTTTAATACTTTGATACAGTATACACCTCGCCCAAGAAAGGTGGAGGTAGTTGGTCATTTTTAACTTTCATTGTGCAAGTAATCTTCCAACACTCTCTCTCTACATTCCCTCATCGTACTTTTTCTCTCTCTACAATTTTCTTTCTCATCTTCTTCCTTAATTTCTTGATCTTAATTATGAAGTGAAATGATTCTTGGTTACCGACAGAATCTTAAAGGTAAAAGGTTTATAACAGATCTGTATAGTTCTTCCTTACTCACCGTTTCTCAAAAGCTACAGATACCACTTAATGACCCAATCTGAATAGATCTTTCAGCCTGTTAAGATGGTAGCCAATCTGATAGATCCAAACTAACTACAAGAGCAACAATAACTATGAACAATAATAAATTATGAGGAAACCTAACATATATTGCAAAGAAGAACAATAATAATACAGAACTAAATTGATTAACTATTGAACTCTGCTCAGTTTAACCAAATACTAACTATGAATATTTATGAAAACTTATATATATAACTAGTATCGTAGGGTTCCTTTTATATACCAAGGAAACCCTAATGGGCTTACAAACCATGTGAAGAGATAATGCATATCTATTCCTATTATAACTCATGCATATCTCCTAACAGTACTAACTAATATATGCTAGCAGTACCAACTTACTACTAACAATACTATTAAAAAACAAAACTCTACTACCAGTACTAACAGATGTACTGGCAGTACTAACTAACTAACACAAACAGTACTAAGTCTGGAAAACATAATTCCTAACACAACACATCTTGCCTATCAAAATCATAAAGCATTGCACTAAATATCTTATAATGTTTAACACTTCCATCTGCTCTTTTGATTTGATAATAGTATTTATCATTTGCTAGAATCTGTGTCTCCCAGTCAACTATTGGATACTTTGTTTCCAATGATTCAATATTAAGACTTTCTTCTTCTGTGATAAACCACGATCTAGCCATCTAGGATATAATAACAATGATTAACAAACACGCAGCGGAATAATAAAGAACACAATCATTGTTATGAACAATGTTTTCTTATTCATAAGACTACTAATAAACTAATAAGCACATAGATGATTCAATTACAGCATCTATGGTTAACTACAAACCTATTACACGATACAACAATTTCTATTATGACTCTCATTGAGAAGTCCTATTTCAGAATACTGAAATACTAGAAGACGCCCACATATCCCTCTTTATAAACTATAGGGTTAGGGTTTACAAAACAAGATAAAGCAACAAATAAGATTATGAAACAATAAACATCATTTAATAACAATTTGACTAATCAAAAATACTACTTTGACAATCATCAATCACATTAATGTTGAATCTTTATTCTTCAAAATCTTCCATTTTTTGATCTTTTGATATTTTGTCTTGTAGGTCCTCCATCTTTAACATGTTTTGTCATAATCAACTCAAATTATAATTCCCAACAATCTTCCCCTAGTTGATAATGACAAAACCAATAAGCACAAGCTTCCCTTGAAGCTAATATAGATGAAGAACTTCCCCTGAATCCATGCACTCTTCCCTTTTTTCTTTTGTCATAAAATCAAATAGGAGTGCCAAAAATGTAGATGGTAAAAATAAAGCTTCCCCTTAACATGTTTTAACCAGTCTCTTGAATCACGGACCCATAGGCTCCAAGTAGTAATTATTGATGAAGAAAAACGAGTATTACCAATTTGTTAAAGAAGTAGAATCTCCCAAGCTTGTGTCTTATGTCTTGCACTATCCACGTGACATCGAACTTATACAAATGATGGTAATCATTTGATAATTATAAGTAGACCGCAATCTCTTGACAAAATCCTCATCTTCTATATGAGACACTGAGCACAACAACGTAACTCCTTAAAGTGATAGCAAATGTACGTAGTAAGCACCATAAGATAGATCGTACACGTTTGCTAGATTCGTCAAGTCTTCGTCAACACCATTTAAGCACAAACAAGTTACCTCAAAATGTTGTCAGCCATTTGAGATATAATAAGACACGCACCTGTGAAAATCAACTACAACAACATATAAGCAATAACCAATCTTCTTCAAAATAATCACCAAAACGAGCCAAATGCGTCCGTGTTGGCTTCAAATAGTTATAATTAATGAGAAACATCTAAGTGCAACAACATAATCTTCTCTCATGTGACTGCTGCCTCATCCGGCGATCTGCTTGTATTCCTTATTTGTACTGTTGCCTCATCCGGCGATCTACGAACAAAAAGGGTACCCTTGTCACATAATTGATTAAAAGGTCATCGCATCAAATATCTTTCATAATACTTTCCACAATAAGCCATCATCATTCAAGATCCAAACGCGTCCAATAAACCAAAAAGTGTGTGACATCCGATATCGGCCAACGCTAGCAGTACAAACTAGCTATATCGGACAGAACTAGCAGACTTAAAAATACCTCGGACGACAAAGGCAGTATTAAAATTTAAAACCAGCAGTATTAACCAAAAAGCCGCCAGTATTAACTCACATCTTCAAGCAGTATTAAATCGTAATAGGCAGTACTAAGTTCTGAAAGCAGTACTAATCATGATACTGCTTCTTGTAATCGGGACGAAACAAATATGATGACTAGATTAGGGTTTATAGAAAACCCTAATGAGACCAAAGCATCAACCATAACCATGTACCTGCTGTTGATCCATCTTCTTGCTGCTTCTCATATATTTAGGGTTTCTTTCAAAACCCTAGTTTTATTAAACACACCTTTACACCAAATCAGAAAATAAGCACGACATGAAAACCTTGATCAAACCCTAGATATCAAGAGCAACCCGCTCTGATACCAATTGATAAACCACGATCTAGCCATCTAGGATATAATAACAATGATTAACAAACACGCAGCGGAATAATAAAGAACACAATCATTGTTATGAACAATGTTTTCTTATTCATAAGACTACTAATAAACTAATAAGCACATAGATGATTCATGACTCATCTATGGCTAACTACAACTATTACACGACACACAATTTGCTATTAGACTCTCATTGAGAAGTCTCTATTTTCTGAATACTGAATACTAGACGCCTACCCCTCTTTATATACTAGAGGGGTTAGGGTTTACAAAACAAGATAAGAACAAATAAGATTAGGAAACTATAAATCAGCATTTAATACTATTTGACTAATCATAAATACTACTTTGACTAATCATCAATCAGCATTAATGTTGATCTTTATCTTCAAAATCTTCCATCTTTTGATCTTTTGATATTTTGTCTTGTAGGTCCTCCATCTTTAACATGTTTTGTCATAATCAACTCAAATTATAATTCCCAACATTCTGGAACAATGTTCAAGTAAACTTGAAGTTCTTCTTTCTCAGTACCATCTTCTAGCTTCTGTTTCTTTAGGCACTTTCTCTTCTCTAATAGTAATCTTTTTATTTGCCTTTACCTAAATCCAGGGTGATTTCCTTTCTACTTCTCTAGGTTATTTGCTTTTTGAAAAAAAACATTAAGGCTTTCCTCCTTTTTAAGAAATTCTTGTTGAAGATCAAATCCAGATCTCTTCATTACTTCCTTTTTAATCTCAGAATCCTTGGGTACAAAAGCGTGATTCTGATCCCATACTCTTTCAAATATAGGTATGATATCTTCATAGCTCATTCCCTTGAAATGACTCAGCTTGTATCCTCCCTGATTCTTCAAATACACACATATATTCTTTTTTACTTCAGCTACAAAGATAGGTCTATTTTGAAGTGTATGATATCTTAGCACAGCTGGATCACTCCAATCAATATCATGAGCTTGAGCTACAACTTCTTCTCTTTCATCCAACTACTTTTGCAATTCAAGGGCTGTTTCAAAATCAGACTTCTCTTGTTCTTATTCTTCCTTGAACTTAGCTTGTTCTTCCTCAAACATCTTCTTAGCTAATTCCTCATCAACACTCATTTGAACTTGAACTCTCTTTTTGATTTTCTTTGGAGGCTCAGACTCTTGCATAATTGCTTTTCCTTTATCCTTTGCTTTTACACCAGCAGTACTACCCAATTCACTGACAGTGCTAAAATTAGCAGTACTAACAAATCTACTTCTTCTAGTGTAAGTTTAAACATTTTCAACACTTTGTCTTCTTTTAGCTGCATCTGCAAGAGCGGTAGATGCACTAAAAACACCTAACTGCTCTTCAGGTTGATTACTAATCTGAGTATCATCAATCCTCCCCTGATCTGCAGCATGTGGAGGTACCAAAGAAATTCCAGCATCCAAGTCTAGTTCTTCAATCAAACTCCTCCCATGTTTGGAAGGATCCTCCTCATCTTACTCATCATCAGAGATGACAACTTTAGCTATCCTCCTAGCTTGGCTTATCTTGATTGTATGCTCTAACTTCTTCACCCTTTTGATCAGCTTTATAAGAGCAGCATGGTAGGTCTATTTTGTTTGCTTTAATTCAGACTCCAAGCTTTCAACCTTCTTAGGAATGAGGTAACAGAGATCCGAATTAATCCATAAGTAATAAACTACTAAACAACCCTCAACAACTCCAAGTGAGTTGAACACTTTTAGAAAGGAGATTCAAATCGTGGCATTGGATGCACGCCTCCTCATAATAGGTATGGTTTGGTTAGATTGTTGTGTAGGATGGAGGTATGTGAGGTTGATGGATGTGTTTGGAGAGAGAGAGATAAGGAAGTGAAGAGTATTATCAGGAAAGGAGATGGACTTAGGTGATTGAGCATCGTTGGAATTATGAATGTTCCCACCCAGAATATCCCTTAGAAGCCCTTTTCATATTACTGAAAAGTTTTTATGTAAGTGTAGGAGTAGGAAAGGTTTAATTATAAGGAAAAAGCATTCTCTTACGTCACTGCCAAGATATCAACCTGTTTCCCAAAAACTGACAACCTCCAGTAGTAGACTTCCTATCTTGAGTTGCTCCAGCATAGTCACTATCAGTATAAGCAACTAGTTCAAATGGAGAATCCCTAGAATACCAAAGGCCTAAAGTTGGTTTGCCTTTCAAATATCTAAAAATTCTCTTGACTGCTAAGAGATGTGATGTCTTTGGAGTAACTTGAAATCTGGCACATGCACATACTGCAAACATAATATCTGGTCTAGATGCTGTGAGATACATCAAAGACCCAATCATAGATCTATAGAGATGTACATCAACATCATCAGCATCTCCATCTTTGACCAAAGGCTTTTCCAAATCAACAGGAGTTGAAGCAGACTTCACATCAAAGTAGTTGAATTTCTTCAAAAATTTTAGCTACATATTTATCATGACTGATAAATATTCCATCTTCCTTCTGCTGTACTTGTAATCCTAGAAAGAAAGTAAGTTCTCCCATAGAACTCATCTGAAACTTATCCTTCATAAGCTTCTCAAATCCAGTACATAACTCCTTGTTTGTAGAGCCAAAGATAATGTCATCAACATAGACCTGTACAAGCAAAATATCTCCTTTTTGCTTCTTAATAAACAATGTCTGATCTATCTTCCCTCTTTTAAACCTATTGCCCAATAGATAGTTAGCCAAGGTTTCATACCATGCTCTTGGTGCTTGATGAAACCCATAAAGTGCCTTGACCACCTTGTAAAATTTGTCTGGATGGTTAGGATCTTTAAAACCAGGTGGTTGAGTAACATAAACCTCTTCCTCAATGGTTCCATATAAGAATGCACTCTTCACATCCATTTGATGTACCAGAAAACCCATAAAAGAATCATAGGCCAAAAACAATCTTATTGCCTCAATTCTTGCCACAGGAGCAAAAAATTCTTCATAGTCTATGCCTTCTTCTTGTCTATGACCCTGTGCAACCAACCTTGCTTTATTCCTAATCACAATTCCTCTTTCATCTTTCTTATTTCTAAAGACCCATTTTGTTCCAATGGCCCTCTTCTCATTTGGGAAATCCACAAGTATCCAAACCTGTTGGAGTTTGAATTGCAGAAGTTCTTCTTGTATTGCTTCTACCCAAGATGAATCAGATAGAGCTTTAGCAATGATTGTGGGTTCAATCTATGATAGGAAACAAGCATATAAACAAGTATTCAAGGTATCATGTGTTTTCTGTTCATATACAGCACTGAGAAACCCTTGTTCGGAAGTAGGTTTTGTCATTCTTCTTGTCTGAATAGAGGACTTCACATATCCAATCACATTTGTAATTGGGTGATCTTTATGGATTCTTGTATTTAGAGTGGGTGGAACTGTATAGGAATTTGTGATGTTCCCCAAATCAAATTATGGTTCATCTTCGTCACTGAAGAACTCAACATGAGTGGCTTCAAGTGTATGACTAGCTCCTATTTTGAACATGTCTTTAGGGCTATCTGGATCATATGAACTAGCAGTATTAACTGATGGAACAACAGTATTAAGTTTAAAACGACCAATATTAACTTCAGGATTAACAGTATTAACATGTTGTCCATCAGTATTAACTTCCTTAGGACTACTATCATCTTCAGACTTATCTTTTTCATCATTTTCATTATCGGGACCATCTTCAACCTGCTTTTGATCATCAGTAGCAGATTTTGGTTCACCATTTCCAACATCCTTGGAAGGTGAATCAAAGTATGAAGCATCTTTCCAAATTGGCATCACAATGCAATCTTGACTAATTTCTTCTTTTTGTGTGGATGTACATACATTAAGTTCTCCTTGTGTACCTGCAGATTCATTAGTGATTATACCTGCAGCTACTGGTACATAATTCATAGATTGGGTTAGAGAATCAATATCAAACAACCACTTTAGACCATTCCCTTCTATCATAGGCTTATTCTCTAAAAGACCAATATGCAAGTTTTCTTCTACCCTCCTGGTTCTTGTGTTGTAAACCCTAAAAGCTTTACTACTCAAGGAATATCCAACAAAGAAACCTTCATCACTTTTGCCATCAAACTTGCCTAAACTGTTTAAAGTATTAAGAATGGTAACATGACATCCAAATGGTCTTATAAAGCTTAGAGCTGGTTTTAGACCTCTAAAAAGTTTATAAGGTGTCTTGTTATGAGGCTTAACTACTAAGACCCTATTCTGTACATAGCAAGCAATACTGACTGCTTCAGCCCAAAACGTGGTAGGTAACTTAGAGTCAGCTAACAGTGTTCTAGCAACCTCAATTAGTGTCCTATTCCTCATCTCAGCCACACTATTTTGCTGAGGAGTCCTGGCTACAATGTATTCCCTTTTAATACCATTTTCTCTACAAAAATCATCCATAACTTTATTCTTAAATTCTGTTCCATTATTACTCCTGATTATTTTCACTTTCTTATCCACTAGGTTTTCTATTTCTTTGATAAAGTTCTTGATAATCTCACTGGTTTCATCCTTAGTTGTTAAAAAGAAAACCCAAGTAAACTTGCTATAATCATCAATGACTACTAAGCAATACTTCTTATGCATTAAACTACTTACAATGGTTGGAACAAACAAATCCATATGAAGCATAAACAAAGGCTTAGTAATTAGATTCAAAAAGTTTTATAGGCAAACCTCTTACAAGTTTATCCTTAACAAGCT
This sequence comes from Tanacetum coccineum, assembly GCA_026074375.1. NCBI lineage: Eukaryota > Viridiplantae > Streptophyta > Magnoliopsida > Asterales > Asteraceae > Tanacetum > Tanacetum coccineum. Next base: position 13,757 of record BQNB010015499.1, read on the forward strand.
TATTTATGTTCTTAAAATTAATATGACCAAGCCTCCTATGCCAGAGCATTGATTCATCTAATGTAGCCTTTGCAACAAGACAAGTTAAACTCTCTTTAGGAACAATGTTCTTCATATCAAAACTGTACATATTGTCCTTTCTAGGAATTTTAAGAAGTATCTGACTTTCATCAGGCAACTTAAAATTAGGAGATAAGACAAGACATTCAGTGTCAGTAAAAAGGACACAGTTTTTTGTCACACATCTGTGAGACACTAAAAAGATTGAATTTTAACTCATTGACAAAGTATACATCTTTAAAATCAAGACTATCAGTTTTAAGTGTTCCTTTACCAGAAATTCTACCACCATGTGCTCCTCCCCCAAATGTAACATAACCTCTATCAAATTCCTTGAAATCTAAGAGATAAGCTATGTTCCCAGTCATGTGCCTTGAGCATCCACTGTCAACAAATCCTGTGTCATCCTGTTGTGGCTTGCCCTGCACATAAAAATAAGGAAATTAGTTTCCTTTGGGGACCCAAGCCATTACTGACTTTGATATGCCTCGTGCATCAATGTAATTATGTTTCTTCAAAGTGATTGATGCACTATCAGGTTTGGTAGGCCTCTAAACCCAACATGCTAAGGTCTTTACAGCATTTGTCTGATTTACCCTAACAGCATTAAAAACTGCTGAATGTGGCCTAGCAGTATTAACTGCTTTTGGCCTAGCAGTATTAACTACTTTTTGCCTAACAGTATTAACTTTTACCTTGGCAGTATTAACTTTTTGGTTAAAATTTTTGTTAGTTAATACTGTTTTTGATTGATAGGGCCTTTTTACAGTTGATTGTGCTAATTTTGAAAAACATGACATTGGTTTAGCACTATAAACTGTAGATTTAGGATGAGCAGTATTAACTGTCCTGGCAGTATTAAAAGATTTTTGGCCAGTTTTCATTAAAACTGCTCTTGGAACCATGTTCCTTTGAGCATTAGGGTGAGTCCTGTTGGTAGTATAGTTGTAGTTCACCCTGTTATAATTATTCCCATATACCATCCTTTCCCTTTGATGGTATTTACAATGAGCTTGCACATGATCAAAACTCCCACAAATGAAGCAAGCTTTGTTATACATCACAAAATCACTTCCTAGTTGATTGGACTTCTGTCCATTCCAGTTCCTTTGATTTCCCCTAGGACTTTGTGATCTATACATCTCAGCATACCTAACTGACTTTTTAACTGGTTTTTCATGATTTTTAGGTTTGACAAACTCTATCTTTTTATCAAGAAAAATAGTTTCTTTATCAACATTAAGTGGAGACTCAACAAAGCTACTTGTGTCTTTTGATACTTGTTCTTTTAGCAAAGAGTCATCAGAATTTTCCTTAGATTCATCTGATTTTTTATCACAAACAATGTTAGACTCTTTCTTACTATCCTCAGAACCATAACTTTTGAATTCAGGCTCTTTGAATTCATCAAGACCAGAATAAGACAAATCAAGCTTTTTAGGTTGATTATAGATTAAAGGATGAGGTGGAGGAACAACATTATACCCCAAACCCTTTTTACTTTTGTTAGTTATCTGACTCCCTAACAACTTGTCTAGGTCTTTTGAGGCTTTATCAAATTTCTCAATTTTAAATTCAATGCCCTCTTTTTCTTGCTTAACATATCAACTACTTTTAAGTAATTTATTTCATAATCTTAGCAAGCTACTTCCCTCTTAAGACTTATAACTTCTTTCACTAAAAAGAACCTCATTCTTTTCTATAGTTATAAGTTGTTCCTTACTACAGTTGCTAACCTCTTTTATAAAGTAGCATCAAGAAAAATTCATTTGAATAAGCTTAACATCAAATCATCACACTGTTTCTTAAGAGTTTTATAGTTTTTTAGAAAAGTTTTAGAGCAAGTTTTATCATTGTATACCTCAAAGTTTGAAAACGCTATTAGTAAGCCGATTTTTTCCTGAACCTGTTCACTGCCATAATAATCACTCAGTCAAAACCTACACCAACTATAGCCAACATGCCTTTGAAGATGTGTCTTCAATTATTCCAATGCCTCCTAGTGTTGTCTTGATTTATGAACTGACCCTCTTTGTTCCTTGGTGCTCTACACTCCCTGGCAAAGTGTCCCATCTTGTGACAGTTGAATCATTCTACCTTGGATTTATCATACCCTGCAGTATTCATTAGCATTAATGAAAATTTTCTTACCTGTCCTTTCATAGTACCTCTTTGCCCTCATATTTAGCAGATAGAGCTGCCACTTCAAATCTATTGCTTCCAGATCTTCTTCAAGAATTTGCTCTAAGTCCTGCTGTAGGAGATTAGAACCATTGGGATTCTCAACTATGAAAGCATACACAGCATTATTACTGGAGGCGCAGCATTACTAACTTGAGGACTAGCAGTGTTAACATTAGGGCTAACAGTACTAACTTCATATGCAGGTTTAGCAGTATTAACATCATTAGTACTGCTATTGCTTGGAGCAGTCATAAAGGCCAAGTTTTGAGCACTAATACTTGCACCAACAAATTTCTTTACACTTTGTTCAACAATTTTAAAGTTCTTGTACAAATCATCGATGCTCATTGTTTCAATTTCAGCCTTATTCATCTAGACTACAACATGAGTATTCCACTCAGGGGCAAGCAATGTCAAAACAATTGAATTTAAGTCTTCTGAGTGATGAAACACCCAAAATTGCAAGCCTACTAACATTTCTGAAGGCTGGTTAAAGAATGAGTCAAGAGACTCTGTGCTTGATGCACTAGAAAAAAAAATTTATATTGTTGCTTCAAAAGTGTCTTATGTGTTTTCTTAGTTGCTTCATTACCTCCAAATGTGTTCGTACCATCAAACATTGTTTTAGGCATCATGTACTAACTGAAAGTAAGTTAGATGTTCATGGGTAAGATCCAATAGAACAAAGGCCTTCTAGCCTTCAACAGCATTCTTCTTTGTCTTTACATCAGCCAGTTACATGTACTGAATCTTGTAACTAAAGTACCATTCTCTTGTGCTGTTTATGGTACATATACCCATGAGTTTCCATTCTTTATGGCCTCCCATAGAGCATAGTCTTATACCTGGAATTATTGCTTGATTCTTATAACCCACATCTCATACTCACCAAGTTTGAGTATGTGTAACTTAGCAGTAGTATTACTCTGTGCAAATTCAAATTCCATAACTTCTAGATCAAAGTTTCAAAACACAAGCTCCTATACCACATTTGATCCCAACTTGATCTTGTAAACCTTTGTAAAAGGTTAGTTGTATTGAATAGAGTCAAGATAACTATGCTAAGAAACTTTGTTTGATCCTAAGAGGTATGCGAAATCTACTCTTAGACTTAAAGAATATGAATCGATAGTAAACGTGATGTAGCAGAATGAACAATGAAATAACCAAAAAAGCTTCAATATTATTTATGATGAATAATACGAGATTCCTGACTAGTACTAGCGTTTACAACCTTGAATGCAAGATGAATTGTGTTTTTTGAATGTGTATACACCAAAACCTGGGATGCTTTCTTTTTATACACCAAGGGTCATTTACAAGATAACTACAAATCTTCTAAACTTCTATAAGATATCAACATATCTTCTAAATATATAAGATATACATTAAATCATTCCATACATATCACTTGACACATCTTTGATCTTCTGGTAGTTGTAATCTTCATGCAACAGTACTAAGTCTTCCAGCAGTACTAAGTTTAGTACTGGCAGTACTAACTTTCTTCTGGCAGTACTAACCTAGTTAGTACTGGTAGTTATATTCTAAGCAGTATTAAGTTCTTGAACTAGAAGTACTAACTTGTAAAGATTTATTCCCAACAATTTTATCCCACCGTCTTTACTATCATAATTCATCCGGATAATTTTTTCCTTGTAACACTTCTTTTTTGGACATGATTCATAATCGCGAAAGTAGCGAAACTTACGAGCTACATATTTTTCCCATTGCATTGTGCAATTTCCCGACTATTACAGAGATAGAAAAATTTCACTTTGACACAGGAAATACAAAACTTTACACGAAAGCAACTAGCAATATTGATTAAAATAGGCTTAATCTACACGGTAGGCTAAGGTGTAACGAAACTTAGTAATAATGGGTGTAGAAACAAGAAAAAATGGCTTTAACAGGTTGTTCTAGGGATTTTACTCTAAAAATGAGATGTAATCAAGGGGTTACAACACGGAGATTTAAACTAACCATGGTATTTTTTAGTTAATTTACGACATGTAGGCTATTTGGTTTAATCAATAAATTTTATCAGTTGAACCATGTCCCCTCCAACTAAATCCATATACTAGCATTACGTCTCGAGTGTAAATACTATCCAAGTTCTAAGTCCACTACATCCCAACACACTATAATTTTGTGGATTTTTGATATTAAATAGATGGAAACTTAATAGGGAATAAATTCCACCATATGGTATTAATAGTTATAGTGCGCTAGTAATATAAACTAAGTGATTATTTACAAAAGTCATGCTAATTTTTTTTATTGAGCCTATTTAAGCTCGTAGACATGTTTATTTTGTAAAAAGAAGACCAAGTATGTTCTAAATCCTCCATCCCCCCACTTAAATTATACAACGTCCTCGTTGTATAGATAAAACAAATTAAATAATAAGTGGAAAAATAGAATTAGAACGGAAAACTCCCTGATGTTTTGCTCGTGATAATTCTCCAAGATGGGTTCTTGAGCAAAATCTGTGTTGACTAGGGCTTCAGCATGCCCGGATAAGTTCAACACGTGTCCTTTTCAGAATATACCATATCATAGTTTCAGCAAGGTCCTGAATAAAATATTAGAAGACAAGTGTAATTTCTATCTCACTATAATGGTACATGAAAACAATTAAACACACAACTGTACAGGGTTCAATACGCCATATCCCAAACCCTAGGATATGCCGTATTGTTCCTATAAAAACAATTAAATACTGGAAATTAAATATTTAGTTTTAAAAACTGATAACGTCCAGACATCTCTATACGCCGTATCCATAGGGGTTCGATATGCCGTATAGAGTGTCTGGGAAGACAGACTCGTGCAACAAACAATTAAAATGACCAGGTTATCTCCTGGGAAGCACTTTTGTTTCAGCTGGTCTTTAAGTTCGACCTTTTTCCTTCATCTCTTTACACACATTTGCCATTAATGTTGTAGTGCTTTTTCAGAAACCAATAATCCTGCGATGCTGAACTTACTGTCAGTCTTGATTCTATCACACACAATCAAACCAAAATCATATATATATAGCAAAAGGATAAAGGTAATAAAGTTTTAAAAGTTAAATCAATATACAGTACACTCCATAAAATATGACAAGAGTAAGGGAGAGAGATCAAGGGTCGGGTTGGTCATCTGTATGAGGGGCTGCTGAGGTTCTAGCATCGCATGTCCTAGGTCTGACACGCCTCTGGTAGGGCATCCGTGAGATACCGACAAGGGTGCTATCGAATGCCTGATAAGTAAGGCCGCTGACGTCCATGAGCTGTGTCATGCAGGTAATTAGCAAGGTGGAGACTCTAAACTGCTCTGTAGTAAAGCTCTCTACAACTCCTCGTAACCCTCCAAAATCATGTCATAAATCACGTATCTCCTCCTCGATCCTTTAATCCTCTATAACATGGTCCGGGGCTGAGGAGTTGGTGGAGGTGGTGGAGGTGCCTGTGCTGGTGCTAGAATCTACTAAGCGCCCTCCTCGGCTGCTGGACCAGGCTCATCAGCCTCATGGGCACCAGCCGCAGCAGCTTACTGCCTCTCTGGTCCCTAGGCTACCCAAGCCCATGTGTTACTGAACCTCGAGCATATGTTGAGCCTCCCAAGCTCATGTAAATCAATCAACGGGAGCTCTCGGGTAACTACCTGCAACCCTCTCAAAACCCTCGTCACTGACAAGGCCAAAATGCATAGCCAAACGCCCAATGAAGTGCCCTCCTGACAACCTGGCCCCGCTTTTCCTCCCCTCAGCATGCCTAAATATATATTGCGCTAATAGACTTGGGACGTTAGTAGTTCCTCGGTCCATGCTGCAGAGGTAGAAGAGATCAACATCGGTCACCTTCTCAGGTGCCTGTCCCCTACTAGAAATACTATAAGCAAACATCCTATAGCACAATCTCCTCACAAGGTCTCGAATAAGAACATAAGAAGGGGCGTGGCCCAAGAAGTCTCTGTCAGAAGAGATCTCGATCTAATAATCCCTAAGATCCCCCCTTGTTAGGGATCAATCTATCACTGCCATCCTAGTAGGCTCTGAACCCAGCATTTGCCATCTCCTGCTCTGTGTGTAATCCTTATGCCAAAATAAACTGTCTCCATGTCATCCTCCTCCTAATACCTTCTAACTGAAAACACAGCGTATCAGCAACATCTAGACCCATATCTGTATCACTTATCCTGCAAGTCTTGAGAAACTAAAAAATGAACTCGCAGACCAAAGGTGCTCGGATCCTAAATAGTCTCCTCCAAGCGTGACTCACGAACACTTGTTGTACCTCTCTAGTATACACCATCCTCAACCTCACTGCCAAATCCTGCCTCATCCCGGGAGTCAAGCCCTTAAAATCTAACACATGAACCTAGTTAACCGGCCTGCTCCATATCGTCTCGAGTCTCTGCTCGTAACTATGTATAATACCCTCTGTGTATCCCTCAACTTGGTATCTGAGCTAAGGGTATCTCTGATCAGCAGCGGGTAGTGGTGCCATATTTGAAAAATTGACTAGATCAGTAAACAAAAATCATTCTGATACGGCGTATTCATAGAAGGATACGCCATATGTAAAGGTGTGAGGTCAATACGCCGTATGTATTCAAGAGGATACGACGTATGGGAGTTAAAACATAGAACCCTATATTAGATCAATACGACATATCCAACTAATTGAATACGGTGTATTGAGATTTAAAATTGGGTACAAATGAGGCAATACGCCGTATCCAACGAATTGAATATGCCATATTGCTTCTACAATTAGATTCGAAAAGGGTTTTTCCCTTATTTTACCTAGTTTATCCCAATCTTATTATCAATGCCATGTTCATTAGGTTCTAACATCTAAAAGGAGGGGGGAACATACAACAGTTATATAAACCATAATTTAAAAATCTAAACCCTAACCCTAATTCCTAATCAAAAAAAAGAAACAAGGAAGGATTTAAAACATACCGTGTGTTAGGATCTAGATATTAAACAAGAAGTAGATTTGAGATTTTGAATTTTAAGGCGCGGTAAAAAAAATTGTTTGTTGGAGGTAAAAAGGTGTGTGTTAAATGATCGGTGGGTATTAGTTTGTGGGTTTTTATAAATACATGCTGGATACACTCGTTTACTATGATTTATTGACATTTTTCAGTTTTTTGGAATTTGTGTTAGACTTGTTTTTGTTCTAGCTCACGGCCCATCTGCATTTTTAGGCCCGTTTCAGTTTGGTGAGCCTATTTAAACAAACAGCTTTAACCCTAGCCAGAAAATTATCTGTTTTTAGACAATTAAATCATTGGCCGCTGATTACGAATCAAATCATTCACGGTTTTCTATTGATTTTGTAAAATCCCGTTAAATTTTTATCGGTTCTAATCATAGACTTGTAAAATCCCGTGAACGATTATTGTATTCAAAACCACAATTTCAATCACATCACATCCACTTAAGATCCATCAATTTTCACACTTCATAATTCACGTTAAAATGGAAACAAAGAATACTTCATCTTCGGGTTCAGTTTTAGAGGAACCAGAGATACAGAAACTGCAGATGCAAGCAAAGATTTTCAAAGAAAACTCCTTGAACAAATTGAATGCACTTAAATCAACCACTCAACTTCTCGAAAGACAGACTTTCTCAGATTGTCCATTATATCAACAAGCTTTTGCACAACTCTTTGGTGATGATGTCAGAACCTTCAAGTTTCAGTTATCTCAACACATGAATAACTTAGAAACACAACTCAATGCAGAAACACTTCACGAAATGGATTCCAAATCCGCTCTAAGTGTGATCAAAGCACAGTTTGAAAGGTTCATTAACTCTGACTTGCTAAAGCCTCTCGATATTTATTCAAGATCTTTTTCATCCGATCGAGAAGTCAGAGAAAACTTCCAAGATTACACTAAAATGACAGCTCAAACATTCAAGGAAGCAATCATCCAGAACATGAACTCCATTGAGCAATGTATAATAGAAAGAGCAAGTCATAAGCAAGAGCTTAAGATGACGTTGAAAAAGTTGAGTGAAAGCAGTTGCAGATTCAACAGGCAAGGTTCAATGAGGTTCAATCATCTGTGTTACAAGTTTAGGAGATGAAACAAGCAGTGGGATTGTATTAAATGAAGAGATTGAAAAGAAGGAGTTGGAAGCACATTACAGTTACATGGCAAAGATTCAAGAGGTTCCTAATGCAGACTCAGGCAATGACGCTGAGCCATTGGAACAGGTACACTACGATACTGATCATAATGTGTTTGCCAATGACTTACAACATTTTGAGCAATCTGAATCTATTAGTAACACATGTGGGTATGAAAACGGTGATTGTAATGTCATCTGAATCACCGATATGGTTGATATGATATTCCAGAATGACCAACATGATGTAAAAGTGATGATTGCGTGTTCAACTTTGCCAATTTAATTCACTAATAAAACTTATGTCGATGAAAACAAAAGATATAAAAAAAAAAAGCAATTAAAGAAAGCAAATGCAACATTGACTCAAGAGTTAACTGAGTGCAAATCTATTCTTGCGGAAACTAGTAGAACTCTGGGAGAATCTAATAGTATCCGGGATAGTTGTTTAGTTGCACTTCAAAACAAACAGACTGAGTTTGAAAGGTACAAGGCCTTTAATGATCGTACAGTTGACTATGACAAACTTGAACATAAGTTAAATGAAGCTCTAGGACTAATAGCTCAAAAAGAAATTGACATAAAAGAAGGTTTAAAAGTGAAAGCCTACGAAATTTCTGTTGTCAAAGAGAAACATGATGAGTTAGTCAAACAAAGTCTTTTAACTAGGTCACATTACGAAGGTCTTGTCAAGGAGAAAACAAAGGTAATAACGGATTTGAAACTTAGGGAAGACAAAGATATTGACAAAATGATTTCAATGGAACACCAAATAAAATTTCTGAATGAAATTGTTTACAAACGAGGTCAATCAATCCAAACCATTCAAATGTTAGCGCCCAAATGCTCTACATTTAATGGAAGACCTACCTTTGCCAATCCCATGTACCACAAAAAGGCTCAATATGAGCACCCAGGGTTGTATGCGATCACACAAGACCAATCTGATCCAGCAACCAGACTCATCCCCGATAGTGAAGAGATCTTGACTCTTGCTGACAAGAGTCGATCTAAATTGAATAAAGACTTAGTCAAACCATTTGACTACACGAAGTTAAATAGTCTTTATGAAATTTTCAAACCCCCAACCCAGCATTATGAAATTCAGTTCGCACAGGCAAATGAAATCAGAAAGAAAATGTGGAGAAAATCATTTGTAAAAACAAAACCAAATGTTTTCAAAAACATAGATTTCTTACCAGTGTCTAAATCAGTAAGCAAAAGTAGACAAGCATATAATGTCATGACAAATAACATTAATCATCTGAAAGAAATTGTCAATCAAGCATGGGTAAAACATTCAAAAGACCTTCTTTATCTTCGTAACCCAACTGCGCAAGATATGGAAATCCTTGTAAAGACATGTTTGATGCCCCTTGCCCTTAAGACTCAGAATGATAGTTTCGCATTTGTACATGAACTTAAGCAAGAAATGCATGCAGATTTAAAGTACGTTGAATCTCTTGAAGATGAACTTGATGAACTTGAATCTGACAAGGCAGAATTTTCCAACATGTATGATATGCTTTTGCAAGAATGTGTGTCTAAAGATGTTATGTGTTCTTACTTGTTAACTTCATCTGATTTAGATGAGATCACTGAATTACAATGCTTATATCTTCATAAAGTCATGGAATGTGACTGTCTTGCACAAAAGCTTTCTGAACAAACTGATTTTGTAAGTAAAGAGATTTACACTGAGCTTTTACAGCGTTTTGCTAGATTAGAAAAACACTCAATCTCTCTTGAAATCGCTTTACAAGAATGTCAAGTACGACTGAAAAATGACACAGTTTGCACAGAAAAAGCGTCCAATGTATTTCGAAAAGAACGGGAACAATATGTTGAAATACAAGATTTGAAAGCTCAACTGCAAGACAAGAACATGGCAATAAGTGAGTTGAAAAAACTCGTTGAAAAATGCAAGGGAAAATCTGTAGACACTAAGTTTGATAAACCATCTGTTGTTCGACAACCAAATGCTCAAAGGATTCCAAAACCATCAGTTTTAGGAAAACCGGCTCCTTTTTCAGACTCTCTTGAGAGAAAATATTTTGCAAAGAAAAAGTCGGTTCCAAAAACTAATGAGTCAGAGGGTTTATCAAAACCAGTCACTCTACAGAATTTACCTAAGACAGCAATGCAAGCTGTAAGAAACACAAATGTGATTAAACCAGGCATGTATCGCATTGCAAGTAGTACCACACAAACTAGAGCACCACAGTTGAATCAGACTTTTAGGAATACTAATCCTCGCGCTTCTACATCTACAGGAGTAGCTCACAAAACTAATGTTAGCAGACCACAGCCTAGGAGCAATCAAATGAAAGATAAGGTCGTGCCATACACTAGTCATGCGAAGCTTAAGAAGACTGAAGTAGAAGAACACCCTAGGATTTCTAGTATTTCTAATAAAACAAAGTCTGTAACTGCGTGTAATGACAGTTTAAATTCCAGAACTTCGAATGCTAATGCTGTTTGTGCTACTTGTGGAAAATGTGTGTTTAATTCGAATCATGATGCTTGTGTTTCTAAATTCTTGAATGACGTGAATGCTAGAACTAAGAAGCCTAATGTAGTGCCTATTAGTACTAGGAAACCCAAAAGTCAAGCGAACAAATCTGTTGCAACACCCCATAAGAAAACAGTTGCATCAGAATCCACTATCACAAGTTCCAAGAGTTACTATAGGATGCTATATAAGAAAACGAGTAAGGCGTGGAAATGGTGGATAGCACAACAATGCCCATCAACATACAAATGGGTTCCTAAAACACAGAAGAAATGGGTTCCTAAGACACAAAAGAAATGGGTACCTAAAGTTAGGAATGAAAGTGTGCCTAAAAGAGTTAGTTTTGCCGTAGATAATACATCTAGGATAACTAATGTCTTGAAACTCACAAACACTTTAGGATCCAATTTGTCATGTGTTCCATCGTCCTCTACTTCTCTTGCAGATTGTACAACTCATCCTATTCATTGTTGACTCTGGATGCACCAAGCATATGACGGGCAATGTATCTCTGCTGTGCAATTTTGTTGACAAATACTTGGGTACCGTTCGCTTTGGCAATGATCAATTTGCTCCAATTCTTGGTTATGGAGATTTGATTCAAGGAAATATCACGATCAAAAGGGTTTACTACGTCGAAGGTCTCAATCACAATCTTTTCTCAGTTGGTCAATTCTGTGATGCGGATTTGGAGGTTGCATTTCAGAAATCTACGTGTTTTGTTAGAGATCTTCAGGGAAACGACTTACTAACCGGTAATCGTGGAACTGATCTCTATACAATTTCTCTTCAAGAAACAACTTCATCAACTCCAATCTGTCTCATGGCTAAAGCATCACCAACTCAAGCATAATTATGGCATCGAAGACTTTCTCATCTCAACTTCGACTACATAAACTTGCTTTCAAAGAAAGATGTTGTGATTGGTTTACCAAAACAGAAGTATGTCAAGGATCAACTATGTTCTTCTTGTGAAGTGAGTAAAGCAAAATGAAGTTCATTCAAGTCAAAGATTGTTCCAAGTTCAAAAGGATGGTTAAATTTACTTCATATGGACTTATGTGGTCCAATGCAGGTTGCTAGCATAAATGGGAAGAGATATATTCTGGTAATTGTCGATGACTACTCCAAATATACTTGGACACTCTTTCTACGTTCCAAGGATGAAACACCAGAAGTTTTAAAAGACTTTCTCACTATGATCCAAAGAAATCTTCAAGCCCCTGTAATTTCTGTTCGCAATGACAGAGGCACTGAGTTCTTAAATAAGACACTTAATGCATTCTTTAAAGAAGAAGGAATTGAGCATCAAACTTCTACACCTTAAACACTTGAACAAAACGGCGTTGTCGAAAGACGAAACCACACTCTTGTTGAGGCTGCTCGAACGATGCTTTCAGCTTCTAAACTTCCTCTATTCTTTTAGGCTGAAGCAATTGCAACCGCATGCTATACTCAAAACAGATCAATCATCATCCCAACACATGAGAAAACGGCATATCACATCATTAATGACAGAAAACCCTCAATCAAACACCTTCACATCTTTGGTTGTACATGTTACCTAACCAGAGATGGTGAAAATTTGGATAAGATGAAAGAAAAAGGGGATTCATGCATTTTGGTGGGATACTCCACTCAGTCAAAGGGATATCGTGTATACAACAAGAGAACAAGGCTGATAGTTGAATCCATCCATCTCAGATTTGATGAATTCAAAGAGATGTCTGAGACGTCTGTTGCTAATGACACTTCAGGCCTCGTTCCCCAACGACAAAAGGCGTCAGATTATGACAACCCTGACCCCGCACCAGAACTACAAAATGTTTATAAGTATGTCAAAGATCATCTATGTTCTTCTTGTGAAGTGAGTAAAGCAAAACGAAGCTCATTCAAGTCAAAGACTGTTCCAAGTTCAAAAGGTCGGTTGAATTTGCTTCACATGGACTTATGTGGTCCAATGCGGGTTGCTAGCATCAATGGGAAGAAATATATTCTGGTAATTGTCGATGACTACTCAAGATATACCTGGACACTCTTTCTACGTTCCAAGGATGAAACACCAGAAGTTTTAAAAGAATTTCTCACGATGATCCAACGAAATCTTCAAGCCCCAGTAATTTCTGTTCGCACTGACAGAGGCACTGAGTTCTTAAACAAGACACTTAATGCATTCTTTAAAGAAGAAGGAATTGAGCATCAAATGTCTACTCCTCGAACACCTGAACAGAACGACGTTGTCGAAAGACGAAACCGCACTCTCATTGAGGCCGCTCGAACGATGCTCTCGGCTTCTAAACTTCCTTTATACTTTTAGGCTGAAGCAATTGCAACCGCATGCTATACTCAAAACAGATCAATCATCATCCCAACTTATGAGAAAACGACATATCACATCATCAATGACAGAAAACCCTCAATTAAACACCTTCACATCTTTGGTTGCACTTGTTACTTAACAAGAGATGGTGCAAATTTGGATAAGATGAAAGAAAAAGGGGACTCGTGCATTTTGGTGGGATACTCCACTCAGTCAAAGGGATATCGTGTCTACAACAAGAGAACAAGGTTTATAGTTGAATCCATCCATCTTAGATTTGATGAGATCAAAGAGACGTCTGTTGCTAATGACACTTCAGGCCTCGTTCCCCAACGACAAAAGGCGTCAGATTATGACAACCCTGACCCCGCACCAGAACTACAAAATGTTTCTCCTTCAGCAGATACAACAGTTCCATCACAACAGGAGTTGGATCTTCTTTTCGGTCCTTTGTACGATGAATTTTTCAATGATGGTACTTCTCGTGTCAACAAGTCTTCTTCTCCCACCGATAATTCTGCTCCACAAGACACACACCCTTCAACGAATATTCACCCTACATCAGAACCATCAACTCCTACAAATGTTCATGCTGAGGAAAACAACGATAATCAAGCAGAATTTACCAATCCTTTCTGTACACCGGTACAAGAAATTGCTGAGTCTTCCTCACGCAATATTGGTACTTCAAATATGCATACCTTCAATCAACCTCAAGATTCCAAATACCGATGGACAAAAGATCACCCATTAACTCAAGTTCGTGGAAATCCATCCAAGCCAGTGCAAACAAGACGACAACTTGCAACAGATCCTGAAATGTGTATGTTCGCACTCACCGTGAGTATTGTTGAACCGAAAAACATTAAGGAAGCAATGGCTGATTCTGCATGGATAGAAGCAATGCAGGAAGAACTTCATCAGTTTGACAGACTACAAGTCTGGGAACTCGTTGACAAACCTTTTGGCAAGAACGTAATCAAGCTAAAGTGGTTATGGAAAAACAAAAAGGATGAAGACCAAACTGTAATTCGCAACAAAGCACGACTTGTAGCAAAGGGTTATGCTCAGGAAGAGGGTATTGATTTCGAAGAATCATTTGCTCCAGTTGCTCGCTTGGAGGCTGTCAGGATTTTTGTCGCATATGCTGCACACAAGTCTTTTCCAATTTATCAGATGGACGTGAAAACGGCATTTCTTAATGGTCCATTGAAGGAGGAGGTTTATGTTGCACAACCAGACGGATTCGTTGATCCTGATCATCCAGACAAAGTTTACCGTCTAAGGAAAGCTCTATATGGATTGAAACAAGCTCCGAGAGCCTGGTATGATGAACTCTCAAAATTCCTGATTTCCAAAGGTTTTACTAAAGGTATCATTGACCCGACCCTATTCACGATAAAATACGGGGAGGACATTCTACTTGTGCAGATTTACGTTGATGACATTATTTTTGGTTCCACAAACCCTAAATTTTCAAAACGTTTTGAAAAATTAATGCACGGTAGATTTGAGATGTCCTTAATGGGGGAAATGAAATTCTTTTTAGGACTTCAGATCCACCAATCCCCACGAGGTATTTTTATCAATCAAGCCAAGTATGCTTTAGAGATTCTTAAAACACATGGTATAGAAAAATGTGATACCGTTGGTACACCAATGGCTACCAAACCTAAAGTAGATGCAGACTTGAGTGGAAAACTCGTAGACCAAACTGACTACCGTAGTAAAATTGGGTCACTCATGTATCTGACATCTAGTAGACCATATATAGTGCAAGCAGTATATTATTGTGCAAGGTATCAAGCAAGACTGACTGAAAAACACCTCAAAGAGGTTAAAAGCATCTTTTGATACTTAAGGGGTACCATTAACATGGGACTCTGGTATCCGAAGGATTCTGGCTTTAAACTAACAGTTTTTTTAGAAGCCGACCATGCCAGATGTATTGATACTCGCAAAAGCACTTCTGGAGGAATACAGTTCCTAGGTGATAAATTAGTCAGCTGGATGTCAAAGAAGCAAGATTGTACTACAATGACATCAGCAGAGGCTAAGTACGTGGCGCTATCTGCAAGTTGTGCTCAAGTAATGTGGATGAGAACACAGCTTAAGGATCATGGCTTCAACTACAACAAAATACCATTGTATTGCGACTCTCAGTCAGCCATAACAATCTTATGTAACCCCGTGCAGCACTCCCGTACCAAGCACATCCATACTTGATATCACTTTATCAAGGAATAGGTTAAAAATGGTATAATTGAATTGTACTTTGTCATAACTGAATACCAATTAGCTGATATGCTTACTAAAGCCTTACCCGAAGATAGGTTTTAATATCTTGTCAGACGAATTGGTATGAAATGTTTGACTCCAATAGAACTGGAGGTTTTGGCAAATGAATCTGCTTGATATATTCTTCAAACATTGACTTGTAAATATTTTTGAAAAAAAGCAAAATACAAAAATATAAAATTTCAAAAAGAAAATACAAAATCAGAAAATCAAAATTTTCCAAAAAGAATCTTCTCGACATGTCTCTTGGAATCGATAACATTTACGTACCTATAAATATTGATTAACATCAACATGGGCGTGTAAATGAAGTTCGAACAGAAGTTTCAAATGCTTTCAAAACATGTCATTTCTATTTTTCTTTATGACTTGTAATCACTCTCAGATTGCAACTCGGACCCAAACGACAAAGGAGAGTGTACGTTTCAGTGCGCTTATCCTTGCGTTAGAAGAGAAGTCTTCTAACATGATGTTTTTCAAAATGTTGAACATAATTTTTCAAGAATTTTTCAAAGACAATTCAAAATCTTTCAAAATTGTGTGTTCAACACTCCATCCCTCATAAAGTTTTACAAGACAATTCTTCTACAGTTGGTGTTATTTTCAAAATAAGTCAATGTTTGAGGGGGAGTTTTTCGAAAAATAAAGTTTTAATGATTTTAGATACATCATCTTATGACAATTCTTATGTATTCAAAACATTAAAAAAAATCTCTTAATAACAACTCAGTAATAATGATGACTACTTAATAGAATGTATCTTATAAGATGATTAAGTGGTTGAGCACAATTTTTTAAGAATTCTTCAATGACAATTCATAATCTTTTAAAATTATATAATTCATGCTGAAACAATTTTCTCTATAGGATTTTCATGACAAATTTTAATCACCTGGTATTTCAAAAACTAAGTGAATTAATATTTAAAATAAGGGGATAAATGTAATTAAAATGAGATCTTGAAAATAATAAGTGATCTAAATGACTCATAATGCTTTATACTCTACGGAAAAAGGTTTTATGGTTACAATCTCATACCCAACAACATCTTAATTCATGACGATTCTAAAGTCATAAGGTGGTTAGGTTAGGTATTAGTCCAATGATCCAACCAGAACCAGAGGGATCTACCCAAGGATACTCCATAGTTAGAAATAGCAGTCCTTAGGTATGATTGGAGATGAGCGAGTAAAGGGAGTAATGCCGACTAAGATTAAGCTAACACTGGAACAATCACAACAAGGTGTTAGTAATGACGTCTTGGTAAGCATTGAAGGGGTTGAAGAATTAAAAAGAAATGCATGGATAAAGGGTGTAAAGAAAGTAGCCATCCACAAACATTTAAGCAGAAACCGAGTCAATACATAATCTATCGAATATCACAAAGATGATTGTTGGTATTGAAGAAAGACATCATGGACCCAGTAAGCAATGCACAACCCTCCCCAACCATTCGAGTTTCTCTCAATAGAAACTTGTCTCATTTGTCATGGAGATACACACGACTTCTATTGACTTTCTCACTCAGTTATTTATATGAAAGATGGCAGTCTGCTCCAGCCTCCAAGTACTAAAACCAAAATGCACTAATCGAGTCTAGAGGCAAGAGATTAATAAAATAAATCTTATTAGGACACATTCCATTACAAACACTTGTTGAACATCACAAGTCACAAGCGTAACAGAGTCCTACTCATTATCCTGTTGATTTTAACTAGGAACATCGAGTGATACTTAAGTTTCACCGTGAAGATAGAAAATCCTTCTTGAGCCCAACATCAAACATGCACTTGTAAGTGTGACTGCGCGATTCTAATGAATCAAACTTGTGTCAAACTAGAAAGAAACGATAGTGCCGATTCTATGTGAATCAACTTGTTTTCCGTAAATAAATTAAACAGTTTAAGAACAACAAGTACTGTGAATCTGAATGAATTCTGTGTATGGGATCTAACGCTTTGAGCTGGAAACCCTTCAAGGAGGTTCTTCTAAATTGAACTACCTTAACACAGGTAAGTATTTATACTGTAAAAGAACGGTCCCTCATGGAACCGAAGGTTAAAGCAACCGAATCTTTGACGAATGACAAAGCATATTCGTTCCATACTGGTGTTTATCACTAACATTTAAATGCAGGTACAAACGACGGAGTTGTAGCCTCATTCCAGTAGAGTTCGATTCATTACCACATGCTCATGCTCAAACTACAAAGACATACTATAAGCAATGTTGTGTGTTTTCTACAAGCTTTAAATTTATAATAACTAGAAATACCGATTTTTAACCAAAAACATAACATTCGGGCAAGTCTACCCCATTGAGTGTAATATAGTATTGGTAATTCCAGGTATTCCACAGGATTTGTAGCAATTCACAGATTGTTTATCAAGTAACAAAGCTAATTGATTGTCACGGATCAAATAGCCAAAAAGCAAGAAACAAGATATGATCCACATAACATAATAGATATAGATAGAGCAAGACTTTATATAAACAAAGCATACAATTCATATATGATGGGTAATCATTATAACAATATGTCTACCATGATAACCTAGAATCCTTTCGGCCTATTATGACATCATCATAGTTCATTAGGAAGGTTTTATATCAAATAAGCATACAAAATTCTCCCAACCGGACAGGTCACATAAGGAAGGGTCTAAAACAACATTCTACTGGTTATTTATCATTTACTACCCACACAATTCTCACAAGTATGATATTGACAAGCCATAGACAAACGGTTCAAAATACATCAAGACAATTAACCCTTTTGGCCTATTTTAATTGCAATGATATACCAAAAGATAAACAATGATCCAAGCAAGATAACATCGAATTCATAAACATGTATATTCATAAGTCATAGCAAAATCATCCAAATATTATTCATGTTTCACATAAGAAAGCAAAGTAACAATACCAATATTTCGACTACAACAACCATCATCCCAAAACTAACAATTCCATGATCAACCAACAACCAAATGCTACTACATAATAACCGAAAAAAATGCACGAACTTATGGAAATCCACAATATATCACCAAATGGAGTGTTTGGTAACAAGGTTTATGGTGATGATCTTAAGAGAATTTGGTGTGAATCCTCCAAGAATCAAAGTGGAAATGTATATGTTATGGAAATGGAAGGTATATGATCTAGATATGGTGGTGGATCTCTGGAAATTCGTGGTTATGGTGGTGGTTTGTGGTGGTAGCACGGCGAGATAAAGGGGTGTTTGGATCATTGGATCCTAAGATCCTCACCACTCCTTCCTTCTCTCCCACTTGATTAGAGATTGTATGTATGATAGTGTGTGAAGATATGAAATTCCTTGGAGTTTTGGGGGTATTTATAGGGTAAATTTTTCTTGGGGACCAAACAAAGGATGTATGTGGACGTTTTTGGGTCTAAATTCACGTTTTTAATGTTGTAGACTGAAAATGCGGCGCACAATTTTATTTGTGCGCCGTACTTAGGATTTTGTGAAAAGTGCACCGCACATTTTTATTTGTGCGGCGGTTTTGATGCCTTTTTAGTTCTTGGACCAAACCAAAGTTGTAGAGAATTCTTTCCCAGACGCGTGGCCGCGCGTCAAACGGAGTTCGTATGCTCAAGTTATGGCCAAAATAGTGGACAGGTGTCGGGAGATCTTTATCCTAAGTATATCATCGTTTAAGCTTCAAATCGTTTGTGTTTTCTTCCTTTCTCCACGACATGTTCCAAGAACCTACAATATCAAATATACTCTATTCTATACCAAAAGTTCTTATATTTAACCAATTTATTTATATATAAGCATTGATAACGCGTATAGAAACATATATAATTTGAGCGTTATCAAATCCCCCACACTAAAACAGCTGCCTCAACGCAAATCTAAGAAAAGAAATTTTATAAACAAGGTCCTAGGTGACAAGACAAGAAATTTTTTTATTATTTTATTATTTTTTTAATTTTGATATTTTTTTATATTTAATTTTAAAAAATTTATTGGGTGTGAAATTTTCAAAAATAATTTTGGTTTTTGTAACAAATAAGTGCAAAAGGCGCAAGCAACCCCCACACTTAAAAGTTTGCTTGCACTCAAGCAAAATAAAGAAAATAATAAGCTTTACAAAACAAAAATAGAATTATAAAAAATATTTTTGGATTTTTAATATGTGAAAACAGAGATATTTGACAATACCCAATGATCCTCAAGCTGTATAACATGACTAAGCACCTCACGAATAAGGAAATTATAATTCACTCAGACACTCGTATGTGATGTAATAGAGGGTAAAAGGGAAATCATACTCAATTGATCAGACATGATTTCTTAATTTACCCCATAGGCCATGTACAAGAGAAACAAAACTGCAGCCGACAATGTGTATAGCAATCAGTATAATATTCAAAGAGGACTTTTATTCGAGTTGTAACGTTAGGCTAAGGTTTATAAGGGTGTGGATAAGACATGGGAAATATATACTAGAAATGGTTTTATAATATACATTTCGACAAGTCCAAGAAACCTATGTTGCTAGTTACGACAATCCATAAACCTGTGAGGCACGAAAACACCTCAACCTCTCACATATATCTGGCACAAATCATAATGAATAATACGTCACATAATGCCACAAAAAACCCCAATCCGCTCTACTTTTTTCTCTTTTTTTATTCATACTTACAATTCCCCCACACTTAGTATAAGTGTATACCAAAAAAATACGAAACACAAAGCGTGCACTCTTCATCTTCGTTAGAATGGTACAACCCTCATAACAAAGCGCGAGCAAACTATGAGCAAAAATCAACCAATTATACCAAGCAACCAGCAACCAACCATAGGGACTTTCGACGAGGGGTAATGCTAGGCTAAAGGTTATATTTTTTTGTATTTTTATTTTTTTTTTTTTTTCCTGGATGAGAAAGATGAATAGAATGGCTCAGCGGGTTAAACTAGGGGTATCTAGCACTAAAGATGAGTGCTAACACAAGGGTTTTATTTAGGTGGTTAGTTGATCAGTGTAATTAGCTAACAGAATAATATATTAAATGGAATGGCTATTTGGGTTAAATCCTAAGTTGCCTCTTTATCACTTAAAAATGCCATCACGCGAACGTGATCTCATTGTGGTCTCCTAATGATTATCAAGCACAAGTTCTAGAATCAATAAATCACCAGCACACTCATACAATTTTTAATCCGATACCAATGCTCCAGAAAAGGCGACAAAACTATAAATACACATCCGTAACGACGGATGAGACACTTGCAGCTGCATTCAAACCTTAACCCCTTTACCCGAAAAGCTAAAGGCAAAAATCATCTTCATAAGATTTAAAGGCGAACCTCACATTTTTTAGGTGATTGGTATAAATGCGCAAGTAATGTCCAATGCGATCTCCACCCACCGAGTCGATCTGCTTTATCAATCGGACACATCTCTGATTTCAACTTTATTTATTTTAATTATTTTTGACTAGTTTATTCTAATATCTTAACCTAAAGTGCAAAAAATTTAAAAAATAAATAAAATAAGAATAGATTTTTTTAGATAATGAGGCGAACAAAAGTTACAAATTAATAATGAGTCTGATTTTTCAATTCATTTTCCCCCCACACTTAAGTTGAGCATTATGCGTAATCAGAAAATAACTTAATGGTAGGATAATGGGAGAAATAAATATAAGAGAAACGAAACTCCCCGGGGCTCATAAGTTCTCGGCTGAATTCTAAAAGATATGACGCGAAATAGAACGCCGTCATGTGTATTCTACCACATGTAATATTATAGTTCAAATATATCACTCCCCAAAGTGATAAGCTTTACCACCATCCAAGCTCCACTTATTTATTTAATCTGCAAACAAAACTACGAAAACCATAAAATACAAAGCGCACTTTCGTAGGCAACACGATTTCATTTAGCATATGCAACAAGCCTTTAAACCCCTCGGTGGCCCGAGTGGACGAGTTATAGTCTCGTGAGGGTTTTCAGCGAACACACCCACAAAGTTCAAAACACTTATATATATATATATATATATATATATATATATATATATATATATATATATATATATATATATATATATATATATATATATATATATATATATATATTAAAAAAATTATACACATTTGACTAAAAACAAGGACGCATAAAATATTTTTGGATTTTTAGCTTTTTTTATATGAGTTTTAGTTTAAAGACAAATACATATTAAACATATAATAATTATTTAATGTACAAAAACTTATAACTACAAAGAAAATATTAAAACAAATATTTTTTATTTTTATTTTTATTTTTTGGTTTTTTTGACAAAAATCTAACATACGTAATTTTTTATTGTTTTTTTATTAATATATCTATTTATATTTTTATTTTTATTTTTTTTAGACCAGAAGTGCGTCGCACTTGAAAGAAAGTGCGGGGTACATCGAATCTAATTATTTATTATTTTTCAAAAATTCAAAAAACCATGGCGGGAAAAATTGATACAAGTGCGCCGCACAACAACATATGTGCGGCGATTTTATTATGACAAAAACATATTTTTAAATTTTTTTTCACTTATTATTTAATATCACAAATACAAACACATGCAAACACATTAATAGACAAAGACAAACATACCAACTAAACAAAAGAAAATACGAATCTATTTTTTTAAGATTTTATAGTTTTAACATTTTTATGCCTTTTTTTAACGCATGCAAACATACACAAACAGGCAAGCATGCAAAAAACAAACAAGAAAACTAAATTTATTTTTATACAAAATTAATATTTTTGGATGTTGAGAAAACACGACGCACTTAATAACAAGTGCGGCGTACTATGAGTTTTGACAACAAATTTTTTTGAGTTTTAATAGATGCACACAAGAAAAACTAAAATCTAACAAAAGCATGATTTTTATTATATAAACAAGAACATGCCAAAAGCAAAAAGAAAGTAAAAATAACATAGAAATAAAAATCTTTTTGGTTTTTTTTTAATTTTTGAATGACAACTAAATATTCACAAAATTACAAGGCGTATAATCAGATAAAATGGGATTTCAAATGATCACATACCTGAGACTAGAAATTTGGGGGTTTGTTTGAGTTTTGGTTTTGAAATCAGATTCTGTTTGTCAAAATTTGCAAAAAGTGCGGCGTACTTGGTGTAAGTGCGGCGTACTTTTTGGGTTTTCAGGAAAACCGGCGCACAAGTTGTATGTGCGGCGCACTTCCTGAGGAAAAATGATTTTTTGGGTTCCGTTTGCCAGAAAACGGTACGGCGAGTTTATAAATGTTGATTTGTAAAATAAGTACGGCGATTTTGGTGTGAAACCGGCGCACTTCGGGTATAAACCTGCAAAATAAGAAACGGGAACAGGGGAAGTGCGGCGCACAAGGTTAATTGTGCGCCGTACTTTCTGCAACAGCAGACATATTTTAACAGATTTTAGGAGATTTAAACACACGTAAGATGCACAAGACTAGCAAACAATCTGTAAACAACTAAACAAATCCCCGGCAGCGGCGCCAAAAACTTGATGTGTGTTTTCTACAAGCTTTAAATTTATAATAACTAGAAATACCGATTTTTAACCAAAAACACAACATTCGGGCAAGTATACCCTATTCGAGTGTAATATAGTATTGGGTAAGTCCAGGTCGTTCCACGGGATTTGTAGCAATTCACAGATTGTTTATCAAGTAACAAAGCTAATTGATTGTCACGGATCAAATAGCCAAAACGTGTGTATAAAGTAAGCAAGAAACAAGACATGATCCACATAACATAATAGATATAGATAGAGCAAGACTTTATATAAATAAAGCATACAAGTCATATATGATGGGTAATCATAATAACAAGCATGTCTACCAATGATAACAGAGAATTCTTTCGGCCTATAATCATCATAGTGCATTAGGAATGGTTTATATCAAATATGCATACATATGAATTCCTCCCAACCCGGTCGGTCAACATAAGGAAGGGTCTTAAACATCATTCTACTTGGGTTGTTTATCAATTTACCATACAATTCTCACAAGTATGATATTGACACGCCATAGACAAACGGTTCAAAATACATCAAGACAATTAACCCTTTCGGCCTATTTTAATTGCAATGATATACCAAAAGATAAACAATGATCCAAGCAAGATAACATCGAATTCATAAACATGTATATTCATAAGTCATAGCAAAATCATCCAAATATTATTCATGTTTCACATAAGAAAGCAAAGTAACAATACCAATATTTCGACTACAACAACCATCATCCCAAAACTAACAATTCCATGATCAACCAACAACCTAATGCCACTGAGATAACCGGAAAAATGTCATGTCTCTTCAGGGAATCCGCAACATATCACCAAATGGAATGTTTGGTAACAAGGTTTATGGTGATGATCTTAAGAGAATTTGGTGTGAATCCTCCAAGAATCAAAGTGGAAATGTATATGTTATGGAAATGGAAGGTATATGATCTAGATATGGTCGTGGATCTCTGGAAATTCGTGGTTATAGTGGTGGTTTGTGGTGGTAGCACGGCGAGATAAAGGGCTGTTTGGATCATTGGATCTTAAGATCCTCACCACTCCTTCCTTTTCTCCCACTTGATTAGAGATTATATGTATGATAGTGTGTGAAGATATGAAATTCCCTAGAGTTTTTGGGGTATTTATAGGGTAAATTTTGCTTGGGGACCAAGCAAAAGATGTATGTGGACGTTTTTGGGGCTAAATTCACGTTTTTAATGTTGCAGACTGAAAGTGTGGCGCACAGTTTTATTTGTGCGCCGTACTTGGGATTTTGTGAAAAGTGCGCCGCACATCTTTTATTTGTGCGGCGGTTTTGATGCCTTTTCTGTTCTTGGACCAAAAACCAAAGTTGTAGAGAATTCTTTCCCGGACACGTGGCCGCTAGAATCGCGTCAAACGGAGTTCGTATGCTCAAGTTATGGCTAAAACAGTGGACAGGTGTCGGGAGATCTTTATCTTCAGTTATTTCTTCGTTTAAGCTTCAAATCTTTGTGTTTTCTTCCGTTTTCTTCCACGACATGTTCCAAGAACCTACAATAGCAAATACACTCTATTCTATACCAAAAGTTCTTATATTTAACCAATTTATATATATAAAAGCATTGATAACGCGTATAGAAACATGTATAATTTGAGCGTTATCAAGCATCAAGATTCAAGAATAAAAAAAGCTCAAAAAATTAAAGACAAAGACTTTCGCAAACTCTGATATTAAAGATAACTCCTCAGAAACCAAGCTTCGGGGGAGATTATTAAGAGAGTTATTCAAGAAGATGCAAAGTATGAGCATGTTGGTCAAGACACAAGATCGCAAGGTGGCAAAGACGATTAAGACAAACAAGGAAAAGATTTAGAGATCTCAAAATCAAAGACGAAGTCGAAAGACAATGACAAAGGCTAAAGATCAAAGATCACACAACATGAAGGAACAAGCCTATAACATAATAAAGATCAAAGACTCAAGAACTCAACAACAAAGAAATCCCAAGAAGTTCAAGGAAGCAAGATTCAAGATCTCACCTCAAGAATTCAAAGACCACGCATCAGGGGAGATTTTTGGCCTCAAGATAACGAGTCTAACATGAAAGCTTGGAATCTCTCAGAAACCAAGCTTAAGGGGAGATTGTTAGCATCAAATTATATTATTAATCTCGGTCTTTATCTCATGTATGTTGTAATAAGCTAGAAGGGTAAACGAGCTCGTTTAAGTAATCTAATCAGTCACATGTTATGGGCTAAAGCCCAAGTAATCTCAAGTAATCCCGAGCCCGGCCCGTAGAAAGCCCATAGGCATGTAAGACTCATAGTGTAAGTATAAATACCCCTCTCCAAGTATGGAGAGGGTGTTGGTTCTCATTTGTATCATTCCACATTTGCAAGAATTAACCACTCTCTTTTTCTTCTCTCTACTTTCTCTCTCTAACCTCTCTATACTTTTCTTCATTTTTCTCATCTTATTTTCTTGTTCATCAATGGTGAAGTGAAAGTGATATTGGTTTCTACACCACCCCTACCCTTGGTATCCTCCGTCCTTGTCTACATCCAGTTCCTTAGCTGTCATGGCTATGGGTAGGGGGTTCTTTATAGTGAATTCAACTTTACTTTGAAAGTCTTCGACTCATAGTATTTAGTATTCAACCCAAAAAAACATGCACGTCGCACCATCCATTTATGTACCATGTATCTTCTTTTTTAAGCCAAACACTGAGCATCATATATTTTCTACAGTTTTCACTCTCGACCTTAATTTATGTCATAAATACACGCCTGAATCTTGATTATAACTAAATCCAATATAAAATATACATAATTATTAATTGCTTTTTAGACAGTAAAAATAGAAGAGCCTACGTATAAAATGGAATTTCCATCTTGTAAATCATACCTGTTGAGGTAACATTCTCCAACAAAATAGTGAGTTCCATTTACTAGCTAACTCATTGTCATATATTTCGTGAACTTGATCAAACACTTTTCATCGTACACATAATATGTTAATTATAAAATTAGTCATAAATATAATATGTTACAAAAAGAAACTAAAATAACCAAATCATACACGTAAATCTATATAGCATACAAATTATATTTTCCTCGTTTTATTTGCTCAGTGACTCAGATATCATACTAGCTACAATACACGGTTGCATTTCATGTCATCCTTTATCGGCCAATAATACAACCCGCCGGACGACCAAACTATCATGGCGAAGCAAGTGCAATCCAGAACCATCATCTCTTTTATAACGCCAAAACGCTGCGGTTCTAAATACTAATTTATGAGGAAAAAATCATAATTACACTTAAATTTAAAGTGGCAATTAATTGCAATCATATAGTTTGTATGCTTGCTCGGATATTGTATTGGTACAAACATGGTTACAATTTATGCTAACCATTGTTTGGCACGCCAAACGAGGCTCAAATCTATACAAATGTATCACAATAAAAAAAGGAAATACCCGTCATGATTGCATTAGTAAAAAAGCCCCGCTAAGATAGGATTATTCTCAAGTTTTGAATGATTTCACTAAATTAACGAATGTACTGCAGATTTATCATCATTGCCTATCCAATTAAGAATGTTTTAATAGTTGAGTCATATCAGTGCATGCAGAAAGATGCAACAACACGAGAATAGTATATGGGAATTAACCCATAAATGATAAAATGGTATACAACTATATTGGTCTCTATTAACTTCATTTACCAATACTTAGATAACACCTTTAATGACAGCCTAAAACGACGGTACAAACAATTAGTGTATATAAGGAATGGCAATAACAAAAAAAGAGGCTCAAATTTGTAAGAATGTATCATAATAAAGAGGAAATACACGCCAAGTTTTCATTAATATTAATGCACAACCAAGATAAGATTATCTTAAACTTGGAATGATTTCACTCATATAGCAGATATACTGCAGATTGATCATCATCGCCTACCCAATTAAGAATATTTGAATACGAAGTCCATTTGCAACATTCATGTTCATAAAGTCAAATCAACCCATCATTCCCTTTTATACTATCAGTCCGAAGACTTTTTGGCGCCATTTAAGGCATAAACGGTGCAGGTTCCGGTTTGCTTAAGATTTAAGTTGGACCAAACAAAACATTTTAAGGGTAAAATAACGTCGTATGATTTAATGTATAAATTAAACAACTTCGTTTTCATTTATCTTACATAAAAACTCAGACATACACACAGAGATTAATTAATACATGCCATTAGATGATGGTATACAGACGTGCAATGTATAAAAGCAAATACCAATAGAAAAATAAAGGCTCAGATGTCTAAGAATGTATCAAAATGAAGAGGAAAGATCCGCCATGCTGCATTAGCGTAAATGCCTTGCCAAGATACGGTCATTCTCAAACTTTGGCCTATTTTCATCAGATAATTAATCCATTACAAATTTATCATCATCGTCTACCCAATTGACAGTGCTTGAATACAAAAAAGCATTGCGACTCTCATATTTAAAACACTAAACAAACATTTTATCACCCTTTTATACAATATTGATTCAAAGGCCATCGTATAAGGCTAAACATTACTTATCAATAAGTTTTCAAAATCACAATAAATACTAATTAAAAAGCAAAGGCTCTTATATGTAATAATGTATTAGAACAAAGAGGAAAGACCTTTCAAGGTTGCATGAGTATAAAATGCAAGACCAAGTTTACCGGCAATCTCGAATTTTGAATGATTTTTCTTAAATAACGAATACATTATAGATTTATCATCCTCACCTATCCAATTAACAGTGTTTTGATACAAAAAAGTTTTGCAACTCTTATATTTAGACACCGACCAAAAATTATATTACCCTTTCATACAATACTGATTTATAAGGCAGCTTATAAGGCTAAACATTACTTACCAATAAGTTTTCAAAATCAAAATCCGCATGAAAGATACCGATATCCATACATACCGTTTTTGCATTTGAAACGTGCAACAACGAATCATATAGTCTGCTTAGATTTCTTTTCAGCAAAACCTGACTCTAATTTGAAAATATCCGACTCGTCCAACTCCTATCAATCTTAAATTAACAAAAATGTTAAGAATTCAACATAATAAACAACCACTTATATTAAACAATTATTTAGACCGACTCTGATATTCACAACACCGACCAGCCATCTATTACCCTTTTATACGATACTAATTCAAACGTTATAGTATAAGGATAAACATTACTTATCAATAAGTCTACAAAATCAAAATCCTCATAAAAGATACCACTATCCACACGTACCTTTATCCGTTTTTCCCGCATTTAAAATGCGCAACAATGAATCACACAGCTTCCGTAGTCTTTTTTCTGATAACCTTTTAAACAATACTAATTCAAACGTTATAGTATAAGGATAAACATTACTTATCATTAAGTATGAAAAATCAAAATCCTCATAAAAGATACCAATATCCAAACATACCTTTATCTGTTTTTCTTGCATTTAAAATGCGCAACAATGAATCACACAGCTTGCGTAGTCTTTTTTCCAGCAAAACTCGATTTCAGTTCGAAAGTCTCTGAATGGTACAAATCCAATCATTCTTGAATAAACAAAAACTGTTAAGAATTCAACTTATAACTGACTGCTTTTGAAAAAACTGGATAGCAATCTACATATATTTAGAGATTGCAGTGTACACAACTATTTAGGCTTATGGCATCTCGAAAGTTTAAAAATAATTATGACATTGGCTCAGAAATCGGCTGCAAAACATGGTAGCATTTTATACCATCCGATTTTTGCTAAGCCAATATTACGACTCATCGAGTGACCGAATCATCATAGCCAAGCAAGCTGAATCCAATTTATGTCTACACACCACCACAATAATGCTTAAATTAAAACATATGACAACCTCTGTTCAGGCGACAAAGTTTATAATTGCAAAGCAAATGGCAATGTATATGGACTTCGGCTCAGATATCATATTGGCTGCAAAAGACGATTTCACTCTATGCCATATTGATTTTGCCACACCAAAACAAGAAAATAAACGACGTCGTTCAACTTAAATGCACTTTCAAATAAAATATGTCATCCTTAAACACCTTTGTTTCATAAAGGTCATCCTTAATTACATTTCATAAGCATAACATATATTATAGGCATAAAATTTACAAGCAACAAACGTTAAAAGCCCACATACGCGTTTCAATGTAAACTTTAACCTATTATATTAAATCAATTTTTACTTATTTTTTTTATATTTATGTTTTCTGTTCAGATTATGGAAAAGTGGGATAAGGAAGAAGGATATCGTGAATTTGTTTTATTTCAAAAGGTTCTGTACAATTTTCTATCGAAGTTTCTCTTCTGATTGAAGATGAAAAAAAAATTCTTCCACGATACATCCTATAAAAAAAGGGATCATACATTTTAATTAGGCAATTTTATTTTGTTTTTTTTCTCAACATTACACAAATTAACTAGGAGAATTATTTTGTTTTTAGTATCAACATACACTATCAAGTTTTTTGATTAAGTATATTTAGAGAAAGAAATAATGTCTCTAAAGCCTCGATTCTATTTATAAATTCATTATTTAAGTCCTTATTTTTCTCTTTATTGGTATAAAGCCACCGCTATATAGTTCATCAACGGACAGTTTTCTAATATACGGAGGACTAACATGAAACACCTTTTTGCTAGATATCCTAAAAGTTGCCAAACTCGAAGGATATGAAAACGAAATTATCTATGTTTAACCATCATTTGATTGTAATAAAAAAAATATTATGAGGCATCAATCCTTATGTCGCCTTTAAAATTTTCCAATTCTCATTCTGATGTAACATAATGGCTGATTCCATCGATTTATAAACGAAAAAAAATCAAAAGGGGTTTATTCAAACAAACAAAAGTATTTTTCTACATCTAATTTTATTTCAAGTATTTGATAACATCAAATTTCTCCTGATCCCGGTAACATATAATCCTAACGATCTAATATTATCATAATCATCTTCTTCTTCCATTTTGTCGAGTTGTTCATTTCTTATCAT
This sequence comes from Tanacetum coccineum, assembly GCA_026074375.1. NCBI lineage: Eukaryota > Viridiplantae > Streptophyta > Magnoliopsida > Asterales > Asteraceae > Tanacetum > Tanacetum coccineum. The sequence goes on from BQNB010015499.1 coordinate 43,862, forward strand.
ATATGGTGAATGTATTCAACAATTAGTAGGACACCATAGTAACTAATAAGAAGATACTAAAGATACCAGCCATAAATACCTCTCTCTATAAAAAAAACCCTCCCCACAGGAGAGCATAAGCTCTAGGATAAGTATGTCATGGATTATCGGATTCATTCACGTCCTGATCCACCATGAAAAATCTTGTTTTTTGAAATCAAAAAGATTCTAAGAGAGGGATCGTAATGATCTTCTTAAAGATCACAAGGTGATAATATAGTCAGATATGGGTTTTTAGGTTTTACATAACGATTTTTGAGTTGGCGTATCCTTGCATATATTGATGTGACTCAACTGTTCATCGCAGTCTTACAAAACATCAATTATGTCCAATGTCCATCGCAACCCCCCCTTTAAAAATTTTTAAAACAATCCATATTTTTATTTTTTTGCAACGCCAAAAAAAACCGAATTGTTTTTGGATTTAAACGACGACAATTACTTTTGGTTCCAAATTGTAAAGCTATTTGTCTCTCCTCAAACATTATAGTTGGTGCGAAATACGGTTGCATTTTGTATACTCGCTTTTTCCCACACCAAAATTTTGACTCACATGGACATCATACTGCAAAAAAAAAACACCTGCATTTTATGCCATCTGACTTTTGCCACGACAAAATCATGACTCACTGAGTGAGCGACTCACAAGTATTTTGTCGTGGCTTTTGCCACGACAAAATTATGACTTACACATATATCATATTAGCTGAAAAAAAGCAGTTGCATTTTATGCCATACAATATTTTCCATGCCAAAATTCCGACTCACAGGGTGACCGAATCATCATAGCCAACCACGTATTAAACGCTATCATTTGCTTTGCTATTGTATAAAAGATTAACTATATCTACAAAATGAATCAAAAATCACAACACGCAACAATTGTATCCAAAATACATGTATAAATCACTACAAAATACAACATGCAACCACTTTATAAACATATATGAATAGAAACCTAACACCACAAACTGCATATTTTGGTTAGATGTTATAATATGTCAGGCATAATCAAGCGTTCTACTCATTATTCCGACCAAAACCTCTAAAACAATTTCAACTTTAATCGGAAAAATCAAAATACCAAAATTTCCAAACAAATAAAACCACTACTCACATAAGGTTTCCATCGACGACAAAAAAACTACCACCTACATGCGACATTCCTGGTGCCCGATCTAACAACATGTATGTGAACGATGTCATTTATTTGTATTTGTGTGTGTGTCTCTCTTTTTGTTTGGTGTAGGTATGTAAGTATTTATGAAGAAAAAGGAATTAAAATGACGTCGTTTAGTTTAAGCAATGACAAAAATTACACATCCAATCTCTAAACGTCGTCATTGCACATGTAAACGGCGTCATTTAATCCATTTCTAGTCACAAACGGTCTAGTTCAAACCTTAAACAGTGTCGTTTTTGCACAGCCAAAACACTGTCGGTTGGTTCACAATTGTATGAAAAGGTGATACATTTTTTAATCTGAAAAGAATGTTTGACTTTAATATTCATAGTTTAACAGTCACACATTAGACAAACCTCCAACAATTTAATGTCTTTAAATTTAAATACCCAATTACCAAATTTAATATTCTAAAGTTGTGTTAGTTGTATTTCTTTATTGTTTAATGTTGAAACATTTCTTCAAATTTATCTATATTGTTTTTAAAGGGTTTACACTTTTTTTGAATGTTGAAAAACTAAAAAAACTTAATTATAGTAACCTTTTGTTGAATGTTGAAAAATAGAAAATTTAATTATGATAAAAAAAACTTAAATATTATTTAATCCTCAAATCTTAGAGGAGATTTATATTGGATATCCTCTATTCCTTGGATATTGGGGGACTGATCCAAGCCTTCTATCTAAAACCCATCTATGGCTGAGATTTAAAACTCACTTATTAAACAAAAAAAAAATTAATAAAAAAAGCAGAAGGGTATTGTGGTCATTTCCACAGTCCAACACCAAGCACACACCTTCATCACTCACACCCCCGTACTTTTATATCTATCACTCCTCTCACTCATCAAATACCACAAACAAACAATCTAATCAATAATCACGAAACATCTATTAATCGATTATCTCATTCGTAAATCGATTATCTCCTTCATCAGTTCATTAACATCAGTAAAGTCCTCCGAATCTGTTTATATATACTTTTTTAGCTTATATGATGTGAATAAGCTTCTAATTCAGCTTATCTTTTTTTTAGCTATTTGATGTGAATTTATCTACAATTTAATTTTTTGATGTGAATAAGAAGAACGCTTTTTTTAGCTTATGAGAATTAATCCATTTTTAGCTTATTTGATATGATATAAGCAGATGAATTTATCAATTATCTGAAATTATATATAAATTCAGCCTTATTTACTATTATATGAATTTTATCGTGTTGTAATAATACGCTATGCCTATTAGGTGATGAAGTGAATAGGCTAAAGAATTATCATCATCTGAATTGATTATGCAGAATAATAAGCTAACCAATTAGCTTAATTTATGAATCATACAGTTTTATGCACTTAATCTACGCTGAACAATTATAGTATGACTTGTTATATGAAAAAATCATATATGATACGTTCCTGAAAAAACTGTAAAACTTATGTACTATATCTATTTGATATAAGCTAGGTTTTAAGCGATTTATACTATATCATATATGATGAATGTCATTGAAAAATAAAAATACAAGCCAGCTGATCTCCTGGTGAGAACTAAAAGTTAGTTTTTTGTATAATATCACCTATGATAATCTGCTTGAAAGTCAAGCTTCTTTAACACTATAATATAGCATTCTATGATGATGTGCTTAAAACTAAATACAACAAGTCTGTCTTCTACAGTTGAGTAATTAAAAGTTAGTTGTGTGTAATAATATCAATAATATCATCCACATGAAAAGTCAACATCTGAACACTAATTAATATCAATAAGATAATGTCCAGAAATAAAATCAAATCTTTTTATTTGTGTAGAAAAAGCTGTTTTCAAGGCATTTTGAAGAATTCAATCATCTCAATGCCAGAGAAGTGAACATTAAGAAACAACAATCATCAGACCAAAGTGAGCTACAAAAAGACAATGCAACGAAGTGTGGGGTTTTCTTAATGATGCACTCGAAAAATTTTCTCGTTCGGTCCAAAAGAGAATTCACTCGTTCGGTCCTTGAAATTTTTTGCTCGTTCGGTCCTTGAGATTTTTTGCTCGTTCGGCTGTAACGTTTTTCCACTCGTTCGGTTGATACGTTTTTCCACTCGTTCGGTTGTTCTTCACAAAAATCAAGAGCGTAAAACCTCTTGACGTTCTTGCCTCAACTGATGCAACCCAAATAAACTTTTTGGACCACAATACTAACCAACAAAACGTTGTTTTCTTTCTCTTTGAATAATCCGAATCATAACAAATGAAACAAATATACCGAATGATGAAACAACCAAATCTTCCGAATCCAATAGGCTCACAACAACAATAAAAAACCACGAAATCCACCCTAGGCGACTGATACCAATTGTAGGAACCCGATTAACACTTCACTTCATATAATCACAACACAAATCGAATCAAGAAACTAGAAAGAGAGAAAGAGGTTTAGAGAGAGAGAAGAGAGAGCGATGAGAGAAAAAGATAGAAATTAGATTTAGATATTTTTGTGACTTTTTTCTAGATATTTTCTTATGAAAATATCTATATATATATCCCTACGGCGCGTGGGATATTTAACTAGGACCCGAGCTCGGGTTTTGCTTGGGATTAAACCCGAAACATATACAATATTAGATTAACTATCGAGCCCGATTCCCGATAATATTCTATTACAACGTTAACTAATTAAAGACCGAAGCTCCATCGTAGAGTGACCGAGCTTCCTTGTTCGACTCAATAAATTAAGACTAACATTATCACATGCCATATATATATAACAAAGTAATATCATATATGATATAGGTATGAAAAGTATCATATACGATATATATATATCATATATCATATATGATATATCAAACACGTAAATCAAAAGCTACTTAAACTGCTTATTGCTAACTAATAAGCTAAATGCACCTTAATTCAGCTTATATGAACAAATTAATCTAATAGAGCTTATTCAGAACATAAAAAAAGCTAATAATAAAGCTTACTAACACTAGAAACATAAATAAGCTAACAAGATAGCTTATAATTCATCAAAATAAGCTAATAAGCTAGCTTATAATTCAACAAAATAAATCCAGATGATGATGATTAATAAACTTATTTACATAGATCATCTAATAGATCATCAAATAAGGTAGCTTAAAAAAAGAGAAAAAAGGTGGTGCTAGAGAAAACACACATTATGTGTGTGTGTGTATTATGAGGTGTTTATGAAGAAAAAAAATATATATATTGTACAAAAATATCTCTCTAGTGTAAATAGGCAATTTAATTTCAACCATTGGATGAGATGAAGATGGAGGGTGGGGATGAATCTCCCGGTATCCAAGAAAACTTTGGTATTTAAATGAACTTAAATCCTAAAAGAAATTAGGCTTTTTAAACTATATGCTTCAAGTTGTATGGTAATTTTGTATTCTATAATTGCTTTTTCCTATTACAAGAAATGCTTTGCTTTAAGTCATTTGCAGAAACGATGCAAACAACTACCGAATAACTTATATTTCCCCATGTCGCATCTTTATTTTCTAACATAAATTTATGAGTTTTATATCAGTAAAACCATAGATGTGAATTATTTGGTCTGTATTACTACTTTGACAACATCCTACATAATTTCATTATTATTTTGAAAGATATACGAATACTTTATATATAAATAAAATTGTGATTCTTACAATTTTAAAGTGATTCACGCATAATTTGACTTGGGTTAAAAGTGATTGTATGTTACAAATTTTATTATCGTAAAAGATGAATAGCTTTGCAATACGTATACTTTTATCTTCAAAATTCCAATATGTTAATTTAATCTCAACATTTTTTGCCGCCCTAAACCCTTACGCACACCCTATGAGCAGCGCACATGTATGAAGTTATATGATGCTTCACATAAGTAAAAGTTTAATTTTTCCCAAAAAACAAGCCCGGTGCAACGCACGGGTATGAACGCCTCGTTATTGTTAAAAATTTAAAATAGTAAAGGGATATATTAATGATTGTGTTTTGTGAGATTCATAATGAGATTTTATGTCTATTTATAATAGCACATGAATCGGAAAATAAGCTAATATGATCCTAAACCTAATGGATCCTAATATATCATGTAAATTAGCAAAAAGATATATTATTGATTGTGTTTTGTGTGATTACGTAATGAGATTTCATGTCTATTTATAATAGAACATGACTTGAAAAACCACGGGTATACGTCTAATCGCATATTATTGGTGAATACCAAAAACAAGATATACGAAAGACTAACATTTGAGAAGGATCCTCTTTAAATAAAAAGGAAGGTAATGAGAAAGCTAAGTACTTGAGTCAAATAAATTCTAGAGGGCTTAGCAAATATCAAACGAGACTATTCAATATTGGAAACACAATTATCAATAATGATATTCGTGTTGCATTAAACTCTATATAGTTGAATGGATTTCAGTATTAAAATCTATTAGGGAATCTTTCACTTAACTTAGTTTTGCAGTATATTGTTAAGATTAGGGTAAATAATCACGTTATGCTAATTTTGTTGTTCAGTACGTACAGTACATATCTATTTTTTTATATTTAACAATTTATTTAGAGAATATGTAACTAAATAGTAACCAAGTTTAATGAGTATTTCAATATGGTACCTTGAACTTTATATTAGTCATAAAAATCATCAAAGTTTCAAAACTGTTTCATTTTTATTTAATTTTCTAAAATTAATGTGCTTAAAGTATACATATATGCATTAACATGTTGTGCATTAAATTTAAACACCCACCCGTCAATGCACGACTAAACATAAACAAGAACCACACAATAATAACCAAGCTTGAGATGTGTTACGTTTAGGTCACTCTAACATAAAAATTACATAATAATGAAACAGTTTAGAAAGTTTGATGGTTTTTATGGCTGATATAAATTTTGGGGTATCAAATTAAACAAATCTTAAACTTGGTTACTATTTAATGATTTTCACCTATTTATTTAATAGCAAGATACATTGATACACCCCTAACTTCACATAATTGGTACTATCTTGTCAAACGCATCTTCATTGTTGCCCGAAATTGCACAATCTTCACCATCGTCTCATTTTGATCCCGATGACACCAGTCTCGTCTATTTTTCTTGCACACCGAATTTCGAGCGGAACGATATCCTATTGTGAAGCGAGGGTCACGTGATTTCTAAACGAGACCCCATTTACAGCCAACGGTTTTTATACTGCAACTTTCTACGAAGAAATTATGAATTTTCCAGCAAGACACAGTGAGCCCCACCTCATTTGACAAGACGGGCCTTACCCTTCCCATAAAAACATCAAAAATAAAAATTATTATCGTTTAAAAGTAAAGTATACATGGTGTATTTCCTATAAGTACGTACTAATTTACAAACACCTATTAAAAATAATATATACAACTAGATCTTGCTCATTCATCATGTCATTCCAATGATCATATTGGGCTGAAGCACGAGTTCTACAGTATTCTTTGTATTCATTTATATGTACCGAATATTATATTTAATGAGATATACATATTTCCCTCACTTAAATGGTATCAGAGCCTAAAGCCTAAAACTCTTAAAAATTCCCGTAAGGGTTCGGGAGTTTTTAGGAGTCGCTTTGATGCCATGTAAGTGAGGGAAATCTATATATCTTATTAAACATAATATTCGGTACATACATAGGAATACAAAAAATAATCTAGAACTTAGGCTTGAACTCAATACAAACTATCGACTAACACATATCTCACCACGTAAAATTATGCACCAACCAATTTTTCATATCAAAGGTTAAAAAGAGAGTTCAAAGGAACCATAAGGTAACCGATGAGGTTTATCCCTGATTTTCTATATGGGTTCTGCATAGATGCTTGTATTCACCCGATTAAAGCAAAGCTTCTTTAAGTTATGACTCTTCGTTAACGATGGTTTTGGAAGGATGTAAATGTGTTGGCATGTTAAAGACGTTGTTTGGGCTGTTAGAGTCAGTATTATTAAATTATGTATATTACGAATGTAGTGCAAACTGATGTGAATATATTGTTGATGTATTTAATATATGTATATGGGTAAATTGATATGTATTATAATGTGGTAATTATTACAAACTATTACTAATATTTTATTTTATTTGCCAAATTAATGACATTCTAAGTGTACATGTGCTACGTAAGTGTTTGTGAAAGTTTTATATTTTCTTATAAAGAGGCATGCAAACCTGTACGATGCACACGGGTTGTATGTAGTTGTTGAGTGCTCGTATTTTGAGTGAAATTTTATTAATTTTGCCATGATTATGTTCCAACTATACTTTTGACAGATACATAATTAATATTTCCACAGTACCCTACAAAAGCTTTGGCTCCAATTATGTTGGAAGATTTTCAGAAAGTGTTGGAGGATAGAAAAGAAAATAACTACTTCACTAATAAGCACATCCTTAGTTGTATGAAGAAAGGTATGAATCCTTCCTTTTTGGATATTTCATATAAAGAAGTAAAAAAATGTGATTTTATTTTCTGTGGTTTACTTGTTCGTTACATAGCTTTGTCTTTGATAGGTGCATTTTAAAAGACGATTCCCCTTAAATAAAATAATTTAATTTTTAAAATTTTTAAATAAACTGAAGCTTTTATAATAGTAACACAATGTCCATAAAAGTCTAATGTTACCCTTTTGATTTTTCAGTTACCTTGCATTGTAATCTGAAGCAAAACTGAGCATGTTGATAAAGACCTGCAATCGTGTCAACAATTTTCGACATTATGCTTCAAGAACTTTTAAGCTTTAAACTTATTATAATCTCCTTTTGATGATTACATTCAATTAAATGTCAAACACCTCAAATACTTTTTATCATAGAAAAGTCATATAAAAACATTCTGCATAATGAGATAACTACATGTCTACATCTTTCTTGTGAGAATAATCAATATATTGCTTCTACCTTATATTTGGTTTTTAAGCTGAATTTTGTACCTTCCTGGAGGTACTTGGAGCTGCAATGGTTTATGCTAGCGTGGGAGACGCTGCTATGGTTTATACAGGAGATTATAACATGGCACCTGATAGACATCTTAGAGCGGCTCAAATTGAACGATTACAATTAGACCTTATAACTGAGTAAGATACATCTATGCCTACTCTCTTGATGACATCCTACTGAAATGGGCATTACAACCCGACGGATTGGATCTACCAATTTTCAGATTAAGGGATTATTTCACGAAATAGCAGTAGCAGCAAATGTGGATGAAAACTTCACATCTGAATTCCAATAAGCAATAGGAATTTTAAATAAGCTTGGCCAAACAGTCCTAAAATTGCAGCCTAGAAGTTCATAGTACTAAACACCTCAAATTTATATATCATGTCATTAGATCTGATCCCAATCTAAAAAAAAATAAAGAAATGACTTATTTCCATTCAGTTGAGCATATAGCTAGTTGATAAGCCCAACCATTAAGTTATTCCAAACAACCTTTAACCACCTAATAGCTTGCTGCAAGCTGCTGCAAGCTTGACAGTTCTCATGTTTTCGCATATGAGAACCATACTCCAACCGGCATATCTATAAATATCATGTTAGCCATCTGCAAATTTTCAAAATTTTGTGTCATTACATAATATAAAAAATAACTTGCATACTTTTTCTTATCTACCTAGTATGCGGTCTACATATATCCAGCTAGTCCTAATCCTAGAATGCTTCACGCCTGTTATTAGCAATTGTTAGATATTAGAAAAAGACTCGGTCACCCCGTGTATTTTACTGTTCATTATATCTCGTAGTTTAATAGTTAAACGTACGACTTTCAGTATTGAACCGTGTACTAATACCTAGTGTTTTGTAAGAACTATAAATACCTCTTCCAACTTTGGAAGAGGTAAGCATCTATTCATTTTACACACACTCTTTAGTGTGTTTTCCTTAGTTTCTCTCTACCATTCTCTCTCTCTAACTTTCTCTCTCTAGATCTCTTTAGATCTATACATGTTTGTGTGAATTCGGGATCCTACAATTGGCATCAGAGCTACGTGTGGATTCGTGGTTGATTCTTGTGGTTAAAAGGAATCAAATTCGTGTTTATTTTTGATCTAAAAAAGGCCACGGCTCAGATTTGTGTTTGGCTTATTTGTTGCTTAATCTTGTTCCTTCCTTGTTCTACACATTAAAAAGGTTAGTGTGTTATCATTCCAAGGATTACATAAGCTCCTAGTTCGAATTATAAGCTAATAAAGCTTAGTGTTCTTCGTGGAGGGTTGCTTCATTTTTTTACGATCCAAGAAGAAATACATGTTATAGGAAGTTTAATCTTGATATATCTTCTTAGTATTGCATGTTAGAGCTTAGATTCGTGGTTAAAAAGCTCACTTGAAGTTAATATGCAAAATTCGTCCTATGTGTTCTTGGTGGCGGTTTGAATAGAAAGGGGACAAGATCCACGTTTTTAGGTAAAAATCAACGGCGGTTTGTTGACCACAGTGGCGAGTTGATTATTTTAATCAACAAAAACGGGTGGCGGTTTGCCATACACCACGGCGGTTTGCCCTTTATTGGTGGCGAGTTACACAGGTTGGAGGCGAGTTGCTTATTATATTGAACAAAAAGAAACGTCATAATGCCCAAAATTCAAAGAACACCGGCGGTTTGATTAATTTAAAAGACGGCGAGTTGCCAAAGGTCAAGGCGGTTTGCTAAAGTAATTTTGGCAGCGGTTTGAATAAAAAATTCAAGGCGGCGAGTTAGTCTAATTACACGGCGGTTTGCGTATTTAATTAGGCAGCGAGTTGGTTCAGTTCAGGCGGCGGTTTGCTCATTTGTAGCGGCGGTTTGATTAAAATAATAAGCAGCGGTTTGGTTAATCTATAGGCGGCGGTTTGCTTAATTGATAGGAGGCGGTTTGATTAAAATAATAAGCAGCGGTTTGGTTAATCCAGACGACACCCCTTTTAGCGACACTTTTTGGCGGAAAAATTAAGTAATTTGTAATCTTTTTTCTATAGCCTTTTTAACTTATTTTTACATCAAATTCAAATTTTGGTAATAGGGTAAAATTTATTTTTTTTATATTCCAACTACGCCAAATTCCAAACAAATCATCAAACCATAAACCAATTCCAAAACCATCAGCAAGGACTTAAACTGTATTAATCAAACAACAAACCTACCTTAACATCAAACGATCATTCATTTACGGTTTTCTAGTGATTATGTAAAATCCCGTAAACTATAAATCAAGATGTTTAATATGTCAGAAGATATCCAGTATGCCGGTTCTGATACCCGCCCACTAATGCTTGATAGAACAGACTTTGAATCATGGCAACAACGGTTTCGTCTGTATTGTCTGGGAAAAGATAATGGATAGAATATAATGAAATCAATTACTGAAGGACCATTTCAAATGGGAACAATAAGAGATACCCTTACTGAAGGAGGTGAGGGTGCACTTCATCTAGGTCCAGAACATGCTAAAGTCTTTGCCGACCTTTCAGCTGAACAAAATGATAGGTATAAAGCTGACATTCATGCTACGAATATCTTACTTCAAGGTATACCAAAAGACATCTACACACTCATCAACCACTTTACTGAAGCCAAATACATTTGGGACAATGTGAAGATGATTATGGAAGGCTCTGAGTTAACAAAGGATAACCGAGAATCTCAATTATATGATGAATTTGAACACTTCTGCCAAATCAAAGGAGAAACCATTCATGTATACTATGTCAGGTT